>CM053584.1:395778757-395817928 GCA_028627135.1 Pseudochirops cupreus | reverse complement strand
TTTCTCCTTTCCTCCCTTCCTCCCTCCCTCCGTTCCTTCCTCCCTCCCTTCCTTCCTTCCCTCCACCTCCTCACCCTCTACCCCCTCCCCAGCCACCAGAGGAAGACCTGTTTTAGGTCAGTAGACAGGTGTACACACAGCTAGGGAGTCGAGGCAAGAGCAGAGCTGGGCATCGAGCTTTTTACAGGGTCAGGACTGGGGGCTTTTAGAGGAGGTGCGTTAGGGTCCAGTCGGAGCCCTAAGGTGTGGCTGGCCAGCACCGCCAGCCAGACATGCTCCAGTGGGAGCTTCCTGGGGCTGCTGGCTCCCGCAAAGTTTGAGTGGCCTCTACAGCGAGCAGAGAGGCCTCTGCAGAGAGGGGGCAGTGCTGAGAAGGCCAGTGGTCTGGCCCTGGTAAACTGATGACAGCCGGGCCTGGTGGGCAGCCCTGCTGGTGATGAAGTCATTCCAGGCATGGCCCTCAGACTTGGCTGTTTGGGAATGGAAAGGGGGCAGTCTGGCTAAGGGGCTGGACTCCTTCTGTCCTTGGGAAAGCGCCAGGGGCCAAAGAGATGCCGACCTATTTGGAGTGGAGCCAATGTCGTTATCTTCTCCTATGGCTTATGGCTTCTTCACATTGCAAGGAAACTGAGCTGCCCCCTCCCCCACTTTACCCAAGCTGAAGGGGAAAATAGGGTTCTTTTGCCCAGTGCTTAATTAGCCAGGATCTTACAAAGTCTTAGACCCCTATCTCTGCTTGTCTTTGTGGTTTGGGCTGTGAAAAAGAGAAAGGTCTAGAAGTATGCTTGCCATTTGGCTTGTTGGAGGTGAATCTTGGTGCCTGGGGCGGGAGAAGGTGGAAAAAGTAAGCAGCTGCCCCTCCCCTCCCACTGCCCTCGGCCCTGAGCTGGATGTATTTCAGATGTGAGTTTTATGCTCCTTTTCAGTGTTGTGTTCAGCTGTGTTTTTACGATGGGAAAAAGTGTGGTTAGGTTGGCAATGAATGTAAGAAACACATTGAAAAAAGGTATTTTGAGTAAGAGCCTCATCTGCATAACATCTAAGAGGGCTATGCCAGGGCCCCAGACCTGGAGCTGGCAGGGACCTCCAAGGCCATCCAGGCCAAACTCTTCATTTTACAAAAGGAGAAACTGAGGCCTGGATTGGTGAGGTGCTTGGGGATGGAGGGAGTCCGGAGGCGGCTGAGGTTCTCTGTTCCCAGAGCTGGTCAGTGCACTTGCCCAGGGTCATTCAGGATGGACCAGCGGTGGGCCTGGGTTTGTTCTCAGCCACATCCTCTGCACGCAGAGGTCCCTCCAGACCTACTCTTCCTACAGGATTGTTCCTTGGGCCAGTGTGGTCAGTTTTGGTTACGGTTCAGAGAATGACAGAACTGTTTTAAGAGGAAGAAAGTTATCACTGATGTGCTCTATGATATTTACTCTTAACATCAAAAATTAGGTTTTTCTTACATTCAATTCCCGGTGCCCCTTTGAATGGTATTTCATCCTGGCCCTGTTCCGCGTGAGTAACTGTTAGGTGTTGCACCTTGTGGGCTCTGCCCATGCCCTGTGTGGCTCTTCCTCTTTCAGGAGCCTTAGTGGAAGGGGAGGCCACCTTGGGCTGCAGCCACTGCCATGCCCCAAGCCCCCATGCAGAGACTTGCTTTATGGCTTAAGCCTTGGCCCAAGGACCAAACTGGCCAGTAGGAGGGGTCTCTTTGGATGGGGCTGTTTCCTTTTCCCTTCTGCTGGGCCGACTATATCCTCAGGGGGCTGGGAGCAGTGGAAGGAAAGGGGGTGGGCTTCCTTCTCCTTGAAAGGGGCTACAACTTTTTTAGGACAGTGACCTACAGTCTTAGGTAGGGCCAGGCCCCTTTCCCAGAGACACCTCCCTCCTCCCTCCCCCACTCCACTCTCGAAGGCTGCTGCCAGATTCCCCAAGCCCATTGCTCCTGTTTGGCTTCTGGCCTCTCTCTGTGCTCCCTGCCCCTCAGGGCCCCTCCCAAAGGTTAGGGGTCATGCTCAGGAGCTGCCCAGCCCCACCATTCTTTGCTAACACAATTCTTCTGAATAGATGGCACAAAGACTTTGTGTGGCTTTCTTCCTGAAAAAAGCAATCTTGAGAATCTTGTTTTTCTGGGACCTGGCTTCCTCACTGGGTTACTGGGAGGAGAGACTATTCACAGAACTTGGGGCAGCCTGGGGAGCAGGCAGAGGACTTGGGTGCAAATTCCACCTTTGCCACTTGCTGCAATGTGTGTGATCTTGGGCAGCCTTGGGGCACCCTCCGAAGGTGACTGGAGGACACAGGATGACCTTGGTCTGAGTTACTGAGCAGCTCTTTGATGGAAATTTCTGTTAGCCTATCGACCAGGACGGTGGGTAGTCAGACAAGAACCCTGAATTGAAGCCATCGGCTTTGGCTCACCTTCCCAAGTGCTCAGAGAGCCGGCTGCTCCAGCTGCTGCCCCCTGATTCTGAGGTCTTAGTGATTTATGACCAAGCTGTGGGGGGGGTAGGGGGGTGGTGGTGCTCAGCTTGGGCTTCCTGCTCCTGCCATCAGTGCTGTCCAAAGTGGCCTGGCAGTTCGTCTGAGCCCCTCTGATTGGCACAGATGGGCCCCGTTGATTTTCTCTGGCTTAGCTTTGCCATCTGTTCTCTGGCCTCTGTGTTTGGGCCCCATGGTTTCAGGGGTATCAGGCTCTATGAAGCTGCCTCTGAACACTGGGAAAGTAAACCTGCCTTGGTGCCTGGGCCTCCTCGCCATTGGATGGGAATGCTGAGGCCACAAAGTCTCAGGACCAGCTTTTTTCAGTCTTTTAACACAGGCGATGAAGGTGGAGCTGATGTGTGTAATTGGCTTCCTGGATTCTTCTGACTGCTTGGCAGGGGAATTCACGCTTTTACCTTTCCCTTTTCACCTTCTGAAGTAAAAAGTGCTAAAATGTTTTAAAATAAAAGTTGCTACTTTAAAACTTCTGAATCCGGGTTTGGAATCTGCCTCCCCCAGAATGGTGTGTCTGCTGTCATCTTGAAGTGAGGCGGGCTGACCGAGTGCCCCAGGACTGAGGGTTTTTCTCGCATACTCTGTACCTGCGTGTTGTCTCAGGATTTCCCATTTTCCTCTTGTTGAATTGAGGACTTAGGATCTAAGTGTGAGATCTTGGGGGGGAGGGTTCTCCCCCAGAGGCGAGTTCTGGTCTGAGCTCAGAGGTTAAGTAAGCTTTCCAAGGTCACACGGTGAGTAAGTGTAAGAGACAGGACATGAAGGTAGCTGCTGTCTCCAATCGCTTTGTCTCATGGCCCATAAAAGGAAGCCTAGGGAGGATTTGGAAAATGGAAGATTTAGGGACCAACCCTTTTGTTTTACAAGGGTCCAGACAGGTTAAGAGATTTGCCTACAGTAGCCCAGGCACTACCTGGCAAGTCCAATGAACAAGCATTCTTACCCCTTCCTATGGGCCAGGCCCTGGGCTGAGGGGATCGGCAGAGAGGCAGCAATGGGGTCCAGCCCTCCCTCCGGGAGCTTCCAAGCTTTTGCCAAGTGCCCTTTGCAGGCCAGGCCCTACCCCCAGGATTATCACCCCACTCAATCCTCACCACTAACCTGTGAGAACTAACCTGTTCTTCCTCCATTTTACAGATGGGGCAGTAAGTGTCTGGGGTAGGGATCTGAATTCAACTGTTCCCGGCTCCAGGACCCTTAGCACCGCCTGGCTGCCTCCAGCTGTACAAACAAGGTATGGCCAGTGGGGAGGTCAACTGAGAGAGAAGGCCCCGGGGAGATCAGGGCTGTGGCCACACTGCCGTCTGATCCTCTGCTTCTCCTCTCAGGCCTTCTGGCACGAGGCGAAGCTGCTTCTCAGGGTTTTCATGTGTTCCCGGACATTTGAAAAGAAATTCCGAAGTAGGCTGAATGCTGCCCCAGGAGACATGCTGGAGGCAGGGTCACTGAGCCCTTGGGGCCTCAGGGCCAGGCCTGGGAATGATGCCAGTTGAGATTGTCTCCTGCTTGATGGTGTCCAGCGGAAGGCTTTCTTCAAAGTGCAGTGAGGCACATGATGGGGCGGGGGGGGGGGGGGCAGTTATTTAATTACATTTTACTGTGAATGTCTCCTATTTGGGTATGACTCAACAGTCTACAGTCCTGTGTGCTTTTTATCAACCCATTCTGCAGATGAAGAAGCTTGAGGCTCAGTAAAGTCGGTAGCAGAACCTGGGTTTAGGAAATGCTAAGGAAGTTGTGGTCCTTAGGGCAGATGAATCACCTGGCAAAGCCAGGGTTTCAGGGAAGCTAAAGCAGTGCCGACTCAGGGGATAGTGGTTCAGTGATATTTCAGTTCACATAAAAAAGCATCAGAGCCAGTGAGGATGTCAGCATCTCAGTAGATGTTCCTATCTTTGCTGACCACAGGGCTTGTATAGAGTGGGTGTTTAATAATTGCTTGCTGGCTGAATTGCATCGAGAGCTCCTTTACCTACTAGCTCCAGCTGTTTAGAATGATCCGGGTCTGGGGGGGTGCGTTGCAGTTGGCTTTGTCCAGAGGGGGAGGGTTAGTACCTGCCAGGACTGACCAGGAGAGAACCAACGGGCATCTTGGGATTCCTTCCTCTGCCTTCTCCCTGCGTCTTCCCATAGTAGAGTGTGTTGTTGGCCAGCCTTCTCTTGGTTAACAGAGCTGGTCGAGTGTCTGAAGAGTGCGGGGGCATTACACTTTCTCCTCTCCCCCATCAGTGTGTGGGGAGTTCTGTGTTCAGTTTTGGTTTCCACTGTGAGGTTTCGGGAGAAATTGCAGAGATTTCAGAGAAGAGTCAGCCAGAAGGTAGAAGGTTGGTGCATTTGGAGTTGAGTCCTGAACCAAGGGAGCTAAGGAGGGAGGACAGAGCCCTGGGCTGGAGGGGGGCACCTGAACTTCGGGACCACAGGCGAGGCCTTTGCTGATAAGATGAGGAAGTTGGAAAGGAAACATCAGAGTCATTTTTTCTGTAGATATTTATGGAGGGCTCCCTGTTTACCAGGTGCTCCTGTGCCAGGGACTAGGGACCTCCTGGCTTTCCCGGGAGGAGAGAAAATTCACTTCTGTTGCAGCCAGAGATGACTGGGCCCAGGCACAAGCTGTTTCCTGGGCTGATTTGCCGGTGTTCCTTCTGTGGCAGCGGGTGAAAGAAGCCCTCCTTCTTCTGGGAGCTAAGATGCCCTGGGAGGCTCACTGGCCCTGGCCCTTTCTCCCTGTCATGTGGCTCCCTGGTGGCCTGCTCTGGGGGCCTGGGCCTGGATCTAGGCGACACGTTGGAGCAGTGTTTTCTTTTCAGTGACAATTTTTTATAATTAGAGGCTTGTAAGATTGCTTACTGACAAATACGTTCTGTTAAACGTAGTTGAAAGGCCATTTAAATCTTGCCTGAGAAATCCTGAGATGGGGATGGCTGAATGTCAGAGGGGGAGAGTCCTTGGGTAATAACAGCTAACATTGCTTTAGAGCGTTCAGGGTTGTAATGTGGAGGTGTGGTTATTGTTCCCATCTTACAGATGAGGAGGTGAAGTGAGCCCAGGGTCCCACAGCCAGTAAGTGGTTGAAGGTAGAATTTGAACTCGGGTCTGCCTGACTCCAGGCCCAGCATTCTGCACTGTGGCGCCATCTAGCGCCCCAGCTGCCTGGAACGCATTTAGTTCAAATGCCTCTGTTGGTCCAGAGCAGTGGCTTGCCTCCAAATCCTTCAGGGTGTCCCTCTGCCATCAGGCTTCTGTGGGTCAACCTTGAAAACCATCAAAGAACATTCACAGCTGCCTCTGGTGTGCAACGGGGGGAAGTCACTCCTGAAGAGTGATCTCTTCTTTTTCCTTGACTTGATCTCAACAGTGAACCAACCTGCTTAAGAAAATGGTCACAACTGCCACTGGGCAGTAGATTGGACACACAACCTCATTGTCCTTCTTGGTGTTTCCCTAGGACTAATGGGAGACCTGCATTGTCCATCCCCTGATACTGAGCGTCTTTAAACTCAATCAGTCCCCACATTTGTGGAAGTGGAGCTGGAGGAGAGACCCCAGGGGTTCCTGCCCTTGTGAACTTGTGATCCAGGGTCAGAATCTTGTATTGGGGCTTATGGGTTTGGAGGATCTGAGCTCCTGAGCTAGAGGAAGGACCATAGGAGCCATCAATCTCTGAGTCCCCTCAGATGAGGACACTGAGCTACTGAGAAGAGTGACTTACTCAGGGTCACCAAGCCAGGGAGGATCTGAAGCCAGGACCTGCTGACCGATTCCACCACACTGCCGTTCAAAGTAATTCAGTTCACTTCAGCCAATACTTATTAAACACTCCCTCTGCTAGGCAAAGGGGAGACAAAGGAAGAGGTAAAAAATGGTCCCCCCACGCTAATCTCCTGGAAGGATAGAATGCCTGCCCAGATCTAAGTCAGTGAGAGCTTATTTGTGGGGGACAGACGTAAACACCTCTGAGGCTCAGTGAAGGCTCTTGTGGGGGCAGAGCCCAGATCCAGAGTGACCGCTGGTCCTGCCTCATGATCTTAGAGATGGGCATGTGAGGCCTGAGCCTACACAGGTAGCAGGTGACCAAGGCAAGATTCCAGGCCAGTCTCCCCAGCTGTGGGTCCAGCACTTTATCTGGGGCACATTATGCCCATGAGGCAGTCAGGGGGCCTGGCTTCAGCTCTGTGTTTCTGCTTCTAACTTGCCAGTTGGCTCTGGGCTCCTCATCGGTGAGGTGAGAGAGCTGGAGGAGACCAGCCAGCTGTGATGTTAATAGGATATAAGATCTTCTGGCCCATTAATAGGCCTCAGGTGGAGCCCATCAAGGGAAGCTTGCTTAGGGGAGGCTTTCACACCCTCTTGTTACTTTGTAATTAAGCTATGTCAGAGTGTTGTGGTGCCCTCTGACCCTGAAGAAAGGTATGAGTACTCTGAGGTGAGCATTTTGCTTTGGGGCTCACTCACTGGAAGAGCTTCCTGTGATTTGGCCAGATGAGGTTCTGGGTAGCTGTTCAGGAGCCCCCCAGCTTTGAAAAACCCAGATGCTGGTGCTTCGCTCTCTGGTGACTGTGTATGTACTGCCTTGGTCAGACAGTTGGGTCTGTTGATCTGTGCTGATTTCTCAGACAGTTAGAAACCCTGTCTGTTGGTCTTTATTTCTTTGCTTGCATTTTCTCTCTTTTCTTTGTTTGGATTTTCTCTGAAGTTCAGGGTGCTGACTTTTCCCCTGAACTAATGAATATAATTAAACAGATTGTTGACCCCTTGAACAGCAATGCTTCCTAGTGAAGCAGATCTAAGAACCTGTGCTAGCAGGGGATGCCAGTATGGTTGCCATTATACCAGTGGGGGTCCTTTCAGCCTGGGCATGACTCAAGGGTGGTCTGGAAACCAGGCATTCCACAGGATTATTCCTCTTTGATGGATGAGGAGTGTGAGGGACTTGTTAGGACCAATGGGGAGGAAGGGGAATTCAAGCCAAGGTCTCCCAGCTCCTCACTCCCAGCCTTCTTTCCTCTGCATCTGCCTCTCTGAGCTCGGACTCATGCCTGATGTAAGTACCACATGACAGTAAAAGAAGATGTGTCCTGGGGGTAATGATGGGCTAGGGTCTGGGTGCCCTTGGACAGAGCCTGTGTGGGGATGGGCCTGGACTCTGGACCACTTCCAGTGACCCATGTGGTCTAGCCCCTAGCTGAAGGATGTGTGCAGGCGAGGTTCCTGGGTGGTCCAGACAGGCCCCATCTCTGGGGGCTGTGATGAGATGATGAGAGCTGAGCAAGAAAAGCCTTCCATTCAGGATGGAACTTCTGTTCACCACCCCCTTCCTTCCCGTCTCATGGAGTGTGTCCTGTGGGGCTCTCCCAGCTCTCCCTCAGAGTTCTTGGAGTGTGTGTGTGTGTGTGTGTGTGTGTGTGTGTGTGTGTGTGTGTGTGTGCATGCATGTATTCTCCCCCATACCCTTCTCAGCAGCCTCTAAGGCAGCCACACACACATGGCAATGAGGTTTGCCTAGAGATGGCCCTGGTCTAGCAGTTGGGTGGGGCTCCCCTGATTTCAGAGGGATACTTCCCCCATTTCAGATGTCATAGACAGCATGCCATTCATGGCCCAATGAGTGTTAATGAAAAGTCCTGACTTTCAAGGAGGATGTTGTCATAGTAGTCAGGGGGGATCCCACCACTTTTACGTCCTCCCACAGGAGTGCACAGGCCTTGAGTTGGGCCTTGATGGGCACACAGGATTTGGAGGTGGATTTAGTCATGAGTAAGGGAACGGTGATAGGACAGAGGTTTTGAGGTGGGTTGGGTTGGGATAGAAGAACAATTGGAAAAAAAGCCAGGAAAGGTAGGTTTAGGTCAGGTTTTGAGGGGCCCAAGGCTGGTTCGATGCCTTCATTATGACACATTATGTCAAAATTCAAAGCCCCGGGTAACTGATGGCTGGAATACGGCCAGGGGATAGATTCCCTGGCATTCACAACACTGGCTTTGTTTTATGTCTAAGCTAAACACAACTTTTAAATGTAAGTAAAATCAATTCCACAGAAACCATAAATTCTAAGCAGGTTTCGGTTTGTTTAAAAGAGACAAATTGAGCAAAATCAGCCAATTCTCCTTTTTGCTTCTTTGTCCTCTTCGTGTTTGTCCTGTGTTTTTCAGACTTGTTGCTGCTGTGAGTTTTTAGTCATCAGTTTGTGTGTTTCCTCTTTCTGCTTTCTTGTTTCTGCATCACATCATTTGTCTTTCCCATCTCTCTGAATTTGTCACTTCTTGAAAAGCCACCACCAAGTTAGAGACTGTCATAGAAAATAGCTACCGTTTAGGAAGAGAAGTGGTTGAGATAAAGCCCAAGAGAGGATGAGTACTCAGTCACCGCCAAACCTCCAGTGTCCATTCCCAAGTACTCCAAGTTTGGTTCCTAAGCAGTAGGAACTTGAGATTCTTGGGCAAGGGGGCAAATTTCACATCAGTGTTATCACCAAGTTGGATGGAGTGAGACTCCTGATTGGAAGATGGCTGTGAGACAAGTGAGTTAGGAAATGGGGTGGGGCTTGGAGAAGGGTAGCATTGGAGGGTCATGTGAGGAAATCCAGGGACTGGAGGCAGGGTATTGTGTGAAGACTGTTGGTGGCAGAAAAAGTGATATTGTCATCAGTCTATACTGCAGACTACCTGGACAGAAAGAGGAAATAGATTGGGGACTTGGGAAAACTTCAAAGCCTGGCCTAGTGACCCGGTGTAGTAATGGTGGGGAGGCAGGGAGGGAACTGAATTTGTGGGAGCTCTCTCTGCTGGAAGCAAAGCAGCTTCATGACGCTTGTCTTGACTTGGTGGTGATTTCATCCTTCAATAAGGGGTAATTGTGTTCTGGAATGGATTCTTACCAGCTGAAAAGATCTGGTCATTGGGGTGGAAATGATGGGCAACTTTGCCAGAAATGACCTCTCTATCTCTGAGTGTGTGCTAGAGAGACAGAAGAGACCCGGGAAGAATCTGATGCAGAGAAAAGTGAGGTAGTATCTCATGGCCTAAGGAGGATTCTGTAGGGATGGAAAGCTTTCAAATTCTGGAGACACCAGGAGCAACAATTGTGATGAAGAGGGAACCATGGGAATTGTCTGAAGAAACCTAGTTGCTTGGATTTTACCAAGAGATATCCGTACGGTTCCAAGAGTCCTTATGAGGCACCTTCCCACTTGTGTGCCAGGCACTGTGAGATTAGAGTGGATGGAAACAAAGGCCGGTACCAGAAGGGAGTCAGAGCCAGCTCAGAAGCTGCCAAAAGCTCCAGGCAATAGCAACCCAGTGAAACAATCCTAGGGAGAAGGTCATCCAGGCCACATAGGGATCACTGTCCAGAGCAGCAACAGAGAAGGAAGAGCTGCCCAGCTCTTCACTGGTCTCTACTTGATCTGTGAAAGGGAGGATGTCTGGGCTGAAGATGTCCTCAGGTGAGTGAAGGAAGCCAAGTCCCCTGATCCAGATGGGTTTCTCATGACCTGCAGACTTACTGGGGGAGTTATGGTCACTGGTGTTATGGGAGGTGCTGTAGGGCTAGAGAGAGAGAGGCAGACTGCTCAACTTTTTTTTTTTTAGACATTTTGGGAGCTGTCCTTTTTTAAAAAAATTAAATTGGTTTATTTACTTTTAGTTTACAATATTCAGTACCACAGTCTCTTGAGTTTCAGATTTTCTTCCCCTCCCTCTCCCTCCACCCATCATGGTGGCGTGCACTCGGATACAGGACCCACAAATGTCTTCCCATTAATCATTCGTCAGGTTGTAAGGAAGGATTATAACTGATGGAATGGTCAGTGGGAAAGAAGAAACAGAAAAAACAAGAAAAAGAAACAGCAAGTAGTTTGCTTCAGTCTGCGCTCAGACTCCGCATCTCCTTCTCTGGATGGGGATTCTCCTTCGACCATGAGTCTTTTGGAGTTGTCTTATAACCTTACATTGCTGAGAGGAGCCCAGTCTATTGAGGTTAGTCATCACACATACATTGTGTCTGTGGTTGTGTACACATTTCTCCTGGTTCTGCTCTTGTTGCTCAGCATATGGCTCAACTTTTAAAAGAAGTCCATGGGGTGGTTAGGTGAATAGAAAACTAGCCCTGGAGTCAGAAGGACCTGAGTTCAAATTCGGCCTCAGACACTTAACACTTACTAGCCATGTGACCTTGGGTGAGTCATTTAATCCCAATTGCCCTGCCTTCCCCCTTCCAAAGAAAACAAAAACAAAAAATAAATAAAAGAAGTACATGTCATGGAGTGCAAGTTATAGGCCAGGTTCACCTTGGGTTCCTGGCGGAGTCCTGGGACGTGTTATTAAGGAGCCGGTTAAACGGACACTTGGAAAAGGAGGCTGTGGTCCCCAAGGGTCACCGTGGCTTCTCCAAGAGCGGCCGTGCCAGCCTCAGCTCGCTTCCTTGTGTCAAGGATCCTTGGGCTCTCAGCACAGGGGCAGGAAGGCCGGCTTCCCATCGCGCCTCTCCCCTCCCTGGCTCGCGACCTTGGGGCGCCCACTTGGCTGGAAGAGATCATCCGGGAAAATGACAGGGCTCGGAATGATCTCCACTGAGGTCGTGGCTCTGATGTGTTTCTGAGGAGGATTTGTGCCCTTATCAAGGCTGTGCTTGAAAGAAAATGCGAGACGGGAAGGAGGCTTTTCTAATGAATTTCTGCAGCAGACTACATTTTTGCCATCACACAATTTGCTGAAAGATGGAGAGAACATAAACTCTGACCATAGTTACTTTGATGAGGAAAAAAACCACCACTTGGTGCTGGAGCCATCCAGGTTGTTGTCTAACAAGGGTTGTGTTTTGCATGTATTCAGATCATACAAGAAATAACTTGTTCCGACAGTCCCCTGACACAGGGCAAGGGCTGCATGGAGAGGGGTGTACTGCTGTCCTGGATGGCATCTTGTGTGGAATCCAGATGCCAAAGGGATGCTCACTCTATGGTGATGACCAAGTCCCAGAGTGTGTCAGGGCTTCCTCCAGGAGAGTCTGCTAACCACTAAGAGTATTTCTGATCCACATGGGAAAAACCAACTGCACTGCATCCTTCCTGTCTCGGCTCAGACATAGAACTGTGTGGTCAATGTGCTGGATAAGCACTGTAGATGGGTGGTGAACCTGGCCCAGAATGTAATAGGAAGAGAAGGGACTGCAGTCATCTTCACTAGCAGTGGCATGGGGACAGACGTCATCCAGGGAATGGAAGGCCTGCGAAAGCTGTTGGGCTGACTGGGCATGTATTGAGAGGGGGCAGAGACAGTGTGAGTACCTATTTGGTCCCCATAGGGCATTGAAAGCCCTACAGGAGGCTCTGACACTATGGGTAGATCCTTGCTGGAGAATTTCTGGGAAGGTGTGAGCACACATAAGTGAATTGTGGTCTGGACCATGTTGAATGGGTTCACAGAATCATGGAAGGATTGGAGGGGGAGCCCAGAGAGCCACATTTCTAATCATCGAAGAGCTTGACCAATTTGTGTTCTTTTGGGAATTTCCTGCTTAGATCTTTTGGACAGCCACCCACCTGGAGATGGCTTTTTACCTTAACCAATTCTTTTGGGTGTCTCACTGATTGTCAGGAATGGGCTGTTGTTAATGGGTGTGATTGCCCTTTCTGTGAAGAACTAAACATGTGCATGTGTCCCTAGATCAAAAATCTCACCCGCAGTGTCGATTCCAATGCCAATTTCTTGTCAATTGTAAAGCCTATATTGGCAGAATTGAGTGTTTGCATTTTGGCAAGGTGAGAAATAGCTTGCAAGCATAGGGCTCTTTGGCACATTGTCTTGTTGTGGCTGGTTTCTGATGTAAGGCAGTCAACAGTCTTTATTGAAGACTTACAGGTGATGTGTCCACCAATGTGCTAAGCACAGAATTGCTTAAGGGGGGTTGGGGTAAGAATAGGAAGAGACAAATGACCAGTAAAGGAAATCTAGTCCAGTATTGATTACAGGCTTCTTGTGTGTACAGCATTTGGGGAGGCACTCTGGGGAATACAGAATGAGAAGACGTGGCTCTTGCTCTTGGGGAAGGTATACTTTACTCAACAAGAAAAGATCCTCCCCAAATGAAATAGCCAGTTGGGTTACTAGATCACATGACCCTGACCACAAGAGGCATTGAGAAAGGAGGGGTCAGGGTCAGGGTCATGATTTCTAGGTTTCTTCCTGGCTTTATAAGAGTGACTTGCATATCCCAAGGTGATTCAGTGGATAAGGGCACCAGTTCTGGAGTCAGGAAGACAAATCTGGCTTCAGACATTTGCTAACTGAGTGACCTTGAGAAAGTCACTTGACCTCTGTCTGCCTCAGTTTCCTCACTTTTAAAATAGGTTAATATTAGCACCTACCTCGCAGGGTTTCTGTGAGGATCAAATGAGCTAATAACTGAAGTACTTAGCACAGTATCAGCACATAGCACAGAGTCAGTGTTAACTTAATGTTGGTTGTTATTATTAGCAATTATTGTGATGTGGGATGGTTCCTGGGGAACCGAGGACTCGTTGTGGCTATGTGAAGAAATTCTGCACCAGATATTGGTCCTCCAAACCTGCTTGTTTTTGTTGGTTGCAGCATCATGGGCTTCTAATTTAGCAATGAGTGATTCACTTTGAGAAGTAGTTCTGCCTTTGTTTTCATAGATTCACAGCTTTTAGCTCTAGAAGCATGATTAAGGTACAGAGGGCGCCCAGGAATGAGGCCCCTGCCCTCTTCTCTTCACCTCAGAGTCTTCCCTTCCTCCCCAACATACACACAGACACATCTGCTTCCTGTACTCTGGTCAGGCCACCAGATGTGGTTCTCCTTTGCCAGGCTCATGGGAGGTGGGTGGTGGGTGGTGCAGCAAGGGGTTGAGGACCAAGGATTCTAGACAGCAGCTAAAGAAAGCTGAAAGCTGACTGTCTTCTTGTGGAGTCACTTGGCTTCCTCAGAGCTGTCCAGGGTTCTGAACTGCCGCAGCCTGAAATTTTTTCTGACCCAGTGGACCAAAGCCCTCTCTCTGGCTCAGCCTTTGCCTACCTGGAACCCTTCCCTTTGTGCGTAAGTACTGTGTGCCTGGCTTGTGCTCTCTCTGACTCCAGCTCCCTCTAAGCTCCCTGCCTGTCTGCCCCAGCTTGTGTACACGTCTGCTCCTGACTCCTGAGGCAATTCCGTGGCACAAGCATATCTCCCTTTCATTTCATAACAACTTTGCTGGCCTCCTTTGCGTGACTTCACCCACATTCCACACCTGCCTCAGCAGTGCCCAGACTGGCTACTTACCTTCCCTGGTAGATGATGTCTAAGGTACATTCTAGCAAATCTCAACTACCTACCAGAGGTCAGAGGGCTATTTAGTGGTGGTCCCCATCATTCATTTCCTTGTATTACTTCCCTCTCCCCCCTCCCCCCCACAGATGGCCTTTAAAAAGCTCAAACAAGAGTGCTTGCCCTCAAAACTAAAAGAATTGTCAATAAAGTTTTTTAGAAACTTAAAAACTCATTTTGGATGGTGCATTTATTAAAAAGACCCTAAGAGTGAAGGCCTCTGAAGTTGGACATGGGAAGGACTTTGGGGGTTGTCTGGTTCAGTTTTTTCATCTTACAGATGAGTAAACTATGGAGAAGACAGATAACATAATTGTGTAGGGTCCCTGGGAGGTTCTCATTCTGTTGGATTGTCCTTGGGCTGTATCTGTTGGCAAAGACAGGCTGTTCTGGCTCTTTGTGTATAGTGGTAGGGATCTTTTTAGTGTTGTTATTATTAACCATCATTTTTATTCAATTCTGAAACAGTTTTCTGTGACTTAGACGGCTTGCTTGTATTTTTCAGTGCTTAGAGAGGTAAAGAAAAACACGGATCAGATCATGTACATAAACATTGAAAAGCATTCTTCCTACTTCACAAGCAGCTGTGTTTGAAATACAGTGTTTAGTGCTGAATTTGGAGCCCGTTAGCTTAGCAAACTGACTTAGCAGAGCGGGCAGCAGATGAGCATTTGTGGGGGAGCACTGGTGATACCTGAGGCATCATCTGACCCTTTTGGAACCCCTGGAGAACTTTTCTTGGCCAAAGTTTCCTATGTTTATTGTTTAACAATACTCAAAGGAGAATTTGGGGGTGGTTTCAGGCACATTAGGTGACCATTCATGCTGACCCTGCTCATCAGTCTTTGCTTCTAAAATTGGGAAACTAATGAGTTATCAGTGAACCTCAAAGAGGTGTGGAGCCTGGTAGAGTGATGCACTGACAATCGACATGTCTGTGCTTTTGATGGATGGCGTTGGTGCCCCTCCCTGTTCTGCCAACAAGGGGATGATCAGACCTTCTCTGGGAGGCTAAGAACAGTAGCAAATACAGGGGAGTTAAAGGCGAGGTGGGCTTTTTGTTGGAGGGGGGTTGGCACCATCATTTGGGGGGATCAGGAAAAGCAGCAGCTTCATGCAGAACTTGGTGCCTGAGTGGTCCCATGGCCCAGTGCCTGGCACCCAGCAGGTACTTAAATACTTGGTCACCTCCATTTTACAGGTGAGGAAACTGAGGCCCAGAGAGGATAGGTGGCTTCCTGGGGTCACTTAGCTGTTGAGTGTCTGAGGCTAGATTTGAACTCAGGTCTTCCTGACTCTACTGCACTGTGGCACCCTAGTGACTTGAGGTTTCTGAGCATTTGCTAGTCTGTCTGAGTAGAGATGTGTTCGTATTGGGAGTTCCCTAGATGTGTGAAATCACACATCTGGCCCAAGAAGGAGAGGAGGCGGCAGCTCAGCCTTTTCTCCATCCGTAGTGGGCATCCTTCTGTCTGCTTCTGGCAGGGGCCGGTTCCATCCCACCACCTCCCTTTTGGCGTCTTTTCCATAGGCTTCTTCATTAGCCTCTGGTCGTTTTCAGCATCAGCGTCAGTGCTCCTGGTCACTGGCCTTAGGAGCCCAGGCCATGACTTTGCCTCTGTTCTCTGGCATCTGCTACAGACACGAGGGCTTGTGAGAATCTTCTTGCTATGATGCCTGCTGTTCTTACAGACACTGGAGACATTGGAAATGTGCCCCAAGGAGTGTCATCACACTGTCCTTTCCCTTCACCTCCAGCTGTGGCCTGCCCTAAGTTTCCAGCCTTAGGCCATTGTCCCTTCCTCCCAGTGCTCGTCAGCTAAAGATGGCAGGGATGGGTTATTAACCCTATGCTCACTGTGAGATGGGGACCAGGGACCTCCCTCCCGCCCACTAACCTCTGGCTTCTCATCTTTTCCCTGTCTACCCTCATCCCTTTGTCTTGGGTTTGGGTTGTGGCTGGGGTGTGGAGGGGTCCTGGGAGGGGCCTTAGAATTTCAGACTTCTCCATAGCTGGCCTGAGATGGAAAAATGACCTTTGGCCAATACTGCAGTTGCTGGAAGTCAAGTTGGTTAAAGTAGATAGGCAACTGGGGGCTCCACAGTGCATAGTGCCAGGTGTGGAATAAGAAAGACCTGAGTTCAAGTGTCACCTCATCTTCCTGAGTTCAAATCTGACCATAGACACTTATTAGCTGTGTGACCCTGGGCAAGTCAATGAACCCTGTTTGCCTCAGTTTCCTTATCTGTAAAATGAGCTAGAGAAGGACATGGAAAACCATGCCAGGATCTTTGCCAACAAAACCCTAAATGGGGTCACAGAGAGTCCATCATGACACACCACCACAAAGTCAGATAATTTGAGTATAGTTTTTAATCATGATCTGGGCTCATAAAAACCTGACTTTGGGTGGGTGATTTTTTGTTAAATGAATCCCTTTTCTAAAAAGTGGTTTTCCCACTGTTTCATTCCTAGTTGAACTGCTTTACTCTCTGTCACTAGCAGGGTTTGGGGGGAGGATTCCCTTGATCGGGGGATTGTTAAAAAGATGTCTTTGGAGGACCTCTTTGTTTCCATTTGCCTTAATTAAGTCAATGAGCGATTTCTGGTTTGGGTGAAGTATGTTCTCTGTACTCCCTCGCACTTGTCCAGGGCCTGGCTCTCAGGGGTTCTCAGCCCATCTGGCATCTGCAGAAGTCCATGGATCCATTCTCATGATCACAACATCCATAATTGAAGGAAATGCTGACTTTCCACTAGAGGTTACTGAAAGTAAAGCTGCCTTTTTATTCCCATATAAATTCATGGAGCCCCTGGCCATCTCCTCATGACCTTCCCTTGGGAGGCTGGGGATCCCAGGTTGAGAACCCCTGACCCAGAGTAGTTGTAAGGGCTAGGGCAGCCTGATGGTGCCAGGGTGCCACACAGCCAGATACTGTTTCCTCTGTGTCTAACCCTCATACCAACCTGGTGCAGTGATATGGTAGAGATATTTTTAGCTTTAGAGCCCAAGAAATCCCCTGCTGGTATGTGGCATCCCCAGGAAAGACCTGGGCTGGTTGATTAGGGGATTGGGCAGCAGGGAGGGCCATGAAGCTGTTCAGAGAGGGGGCAGAGTATGGCAAGGAGGGATACTTTGGGAGATCTCTGAAAGGAAGTGGGCTTTTTGAATCTCCTCCCTGTCCACTGCTTGGGGCTGGGGAGGAGCTGGCACCATGTTTAGAGCATTAGGGGGACTCACTCCTGCAGGAGGAGGAGTAGTGGTAGGCTGGAAGTGGTCACCAAGGGGTTGGAAAGTGGTAGTAGGAAGGAGGGGGCTAGGGCCTGGCTAGGCCTGCCTGGCTGACAAAGAAGGGCCTCCCTCCCCACCCCAATCCCCTCGTCCTGGAGGCTGCTACTGCCCTTGTGGCCCCCCTCCCCCCTTCAGGAGATCCCTGGAATGATCGGAGGGAAGATTTAATTTAGGAAATTTGCCACCAGCCACCCCCCTGAAAGCATCCATTGAATATGTTCTCCCTGGGGGAAGAGCCCCCCAGCTCACAGGCCACCATCCTGGGCGCAGAGAGCATCCCAGGCTGGGGAGCTGGTGGCTCCTTTTCAGTCAGCTAGCTTTATTTCTCTCACTTTTTTGGACGAGCCATTGGCTGTGCATTTCCTCTGCCCTTCTCACTGTTGAAGGCCATGTGTTCTGCTGTGGCTGTCACTGAAGTTTCCCACCCCTTCCCCCTTTCTGGAAGAGACCTCAGTAAGGCCCACCTATACATGTAAGGAGCCTCAGCCTGCTGGGAATCTGTACTTTTACACTGGGTAAAGATGAAACGAGACCCTTTTACTGGGAGAGTTCAGCTTAAGTGAGAGGCACTGTTTCCAGCCTTGCCAAAGGGGGTGAGGTGATGAGCACCATGACAGCCAGTGCCCTTCCTGGTGGCCCAGCCTCTCACAGGACTGCCTTCACCTCCCAGACAGGATGGGGGTGGGGAGGTTCTGCAGAGCTGCCACCTGTCCATCTGTGTTCATTGTGTGGGCCCTGAAGTCTTCTCAGGGGTCTGAGCTGGGACAACAACTGTTCCTTCTTCTTTTTTATCCAGATCACCACTGTGTCCTGGACCAAATATCTGCATTCCAAAGCCATCTCCTGGGAGCTAATCTCTGTACTCTTCTGGGCTCTGAAGCCCTTTGGCTAGGGGGCCCCTCTGCTTTTCATCCCAGCCATGGGGTATCACTAATAGATAGGGTCCAGGATCACATGACATGCCACAAAGCCTGGCTAGCGGATCATCCTCTGAGGCCTCTGTTCTCACGAGGGGACAGAGAATTCCAAGTTAGAGGCAAGCTTGATTTCTACAATGATTCTTAAATGAACGATTTCCCGTGGGCCAGATGACAGGAGACTGGGGGCGGGGGAACCAGCTTCCAGCAACAGGCCTGCTCCTCCCTCTCTCCCCCAAGACAGAGAACGGGGGCTAGGACTGCTCTAGAATAGCCTTTGGAAGTCGTTTGGCCACTGCCAATGCTAGAATGCAGATCCGCTGTGCTCGTCACTCCAGAAGAGGCTGTGGGCAAGGCCTGTGTGCCCAGACCTGGGGCATTTGGGGGCCTTCACCACCACTTGGTCTCTGGTTTTTGTTTTGAGTTAGTCTTTCTTGGGGGAGATTTTTTATGTAAAACAATCTCCCACATTCTTTTTTTTTAATTTTGAGTGCCAAATTCTCTTCCTCCCTTGCCTCTCCCTGATAAAGGCTGTACATGTGCAGTCATGCAAACCATGCCTCCATGCTAGGCATGTTGTGAAAGAAATCACAGACACCCCTCCCCCCAATAAAGAATGTTAAAAATAGTCTGCTGCGACCTACATTCGCACTCCATCACTTCCCTTTTCCCCCTTGGATAATGTTTTTTCCAGTTGTGTTAGTCTTCAGTGTTCATCATTCCCTTGCCCTCCCAGGGAATGGGTCTACGTGGAAGGATTCCCCGTGGGCCTTGGATTACGTTCCCCCTTGACATGGTCAGATGGTCACAGTCCTGTCTCGGGGACCAGGTAAGCACTAAAATCACCATGTTCCTCTTGTTTGGGAAACAATTTGCCTCCCTCCCTAACCTTGTCTCCTTCCTGGCTTGGGTCCTGTAATCTATGGGTGTTACTGCATGTCACTGTCCCAAATGCCTTGCATCTGTAGTAAATAGTAACAATAATTTATATGGTGCTTTAAGATTTGTAAGATACTTCATAAACATTACCATGGCAGATAGGTGCCTAGTTCAGGAAACTCAGACAAACAGAGGTGAAGTGACTTGCCCAGGGTCACCCAGCCAGTGTTTGAGGCAAGATTGGAACCCAGGTCTTCCTGATTCCACCTTGAGCTCTCTATCCACTGGGCCTCCTTGATGCCAGTGATGAAGTATCATATGTCAGAGGATAGCCTGGCTGAGATTCCTGGTGCCTGAGCGCTGGCCGATACTTGGGGGATGTTCAAGTGAAGAGATTGTCCCACATTAAGTAAACCACAGCCAGATTTATGTTCTTCTTAAGTTGGACTTTCTCCCAGCCTGGCTCTTTGTGAAGTGGGGCTCCCCTCAGGAGAGGGAGGAGGAGCAAGTTTCTGCTGAGTGACCCACCCTCCACATAGAGGCCCCCAGGCCCACGCACACCCAGCCTAGCTCTTTGTGAAGTAGGGCTCCCCTCGGGAGTGGGAGGAGGAGCAAGTTTCTGCTGAGTGACCCATCCTCCACATAGAGGTCCCCCAGGCCCACGCGCACCCAGTCTGGCTCTTTGTGAAGTGGGGCTCCCCTCGGGAGAGGGAGGAGGAGCAAGTTTCTGCTGAGTGACCCATCCTCCACATAGAGGCCCCCCAGGTCCATGCGCACCTCATCAGGCCAGTGCTGGAGTGGGAGGGGCACTCAGAAGGTCCTGGGCTCCAGGCCTGCCTCCCCCACCTGCTGCCAGGGTAACGTGTTTCACTTCTGCTGTCTTCATTTTGCTCAACTCTAAAATCAAGGGGGTGGAGAGAGATGGTCACAGAGGTTTCTTCAGAACCAGAGGGCCATGGTCCTGCCTCACTTTCCCATGGTTCAGTTCTGTGATGTGAGATCGACCCCTTTGTACCTGTTATGTCCTTTAGGCCTGAGGAGTAGGAGCTGGACCTGTGATGGGTCCAGGGAATTCCAGGGAAAGGTCATTCCCTCTCCCAGTGCAGGTCAGTGGCACCTCTGAGAGCCCTGAGGAGTGGAAGCACCTGGCCATGTTGTGGTGCCCTCCAGCCTCCAAGGCTCTGTCCTGCACCCTGCTTCTCCAATACAAAATGCACACTTTGGTCTTTCTGGTTATTTGAGGGCAGGGTTTGGGTCTCATTTAATCTCTGCCTTTCCTCCAACTCCAGGCCGGGGCTCAGCTCAGAGCAGACATGAAACAGGTGTTTGTCCAGGTGGGAAGGTTTGTCCTAGAGTGATGGGTAAGGTAGATGAAGTCTAACCAGGACTCCTTTCCACTCCTGCCCATGGCTTGGCATCATATACAGCATGAAAATGTGCCCCATGTTTTCAAAAAACGAGAATGTGACATCCAAGTCACAGAATCAGCTTGTCCACCTCTCTGTGCTGAATTAGCTTCCAGGCCCCACCCACTGTGTTGGGACACAGGATAGCCCCAGATATCCGAGCAGACAGCAACTTTTAAGGCATTAGCCATGCAGTTCAGTCTTCTCACCTTACAGATGTGAGACTGAGGCTCGTGGGTAATGAGGAGGGGTCTCTCCAGTCCCAGGACATCAGCGTGACTGACTTAAAACCCCTGCAACATTGTCAGACTTTATTTTACTGGATACTTGAAGCCAGAACCAGGAACAATGAAAGAAGACAGTTTGTAGTCGATGTAGGGGATGCTGCCTAATGCTTAGAGTTCTCCCCAAGGGGAATAGGTTGCCTGGGGAGGCAGTAGCTTCCCTCTGTCAGTCAATCAATCAACAAGCATTTTTTCAGGACCTGCTTCATGACAGGCACTGGCTGACCTAATGAGAGATTTAGGCAGGACATCTATGTGTATGGGTGTGTTCATACATACACATGCATATACATACTGTATACTCAATGTATATACTTCTACACCTAGCAGCAATGTTGAGAGAATAGTTTCTAGTAGGTACACAAAGGAATAGTGGCAATGTGTCTTGGGGGGCAGGGTTAGGGCACTGGCAATTGGGGGGGATCAGGACCAAAGTCTTGGTGCCAAGGCATGGTCACATTTTGGGGACTTTGGAGACAGGACCCTGGCTCAGCCCCTGATTGTGCTGGACAGCACTTCATCCCCTTTCCATCCTGATGGTGTGATTCTTCATCCCCCCTTCCTTGCAGGGGTTACTCAGCTCAGCTTCATGTGAAGAATGAGGGTAGTGACTGTCCTTTCTCCCTTGGCGCCTCTGGGAGTGCTCCCTTCAGTCCTTCAGCGTGCATCTGTTGCACATCTGTGGGGTGCCAGCCCTTGTATCAGGTGCTGGGGGCACAGAGACAAAAACACAACAGTGCCTGCTCTCAAGGCACTTCTGTTGTATGGGAAGAGAAGAACATGTTGGTGTCCATAGATATTATGGCTTCCTGGGGTGAGGGTGGAGGGAGTCAGGGCAGGGACCCTGGTGGAGGTGTGCTGACACTTCTTTTGTAGTCCCTCCCACTCTTCTTTCTTCACTGTCTTCTTGCCTGTTGCCGTATGAACATGCACAGGTATCTTCAGGCTTGCAAGAGTGTTCCATGGACCCTGTCATCCCTCACTATCTCCCTTCTACCTGCTCCTTTGAAGCCACTCTCTCAGAGAAAGCCCCCTGTGCTTGCTGGCTCCCCCTTTTACACAGCATCTCTTCTGGATGGGCTCTTAATGCAGCTCCCTTTTCTGAGTCCTGTCTCGTCTGGCAGATGCCTCCCTCTATCACCCCTCTCACTCACGGTCCATCTCCTCTGTCCAGTGGCTCATTCTCCACTGCCCACAAAGACACCCAAGTCCCCCCATCCTCAGAACCCCTCACTGGATCCATTTGTCCCCAAATGTCCCATATCTCACCTCCTTTGGGCGACTAAACACCTTGTGCTTCTATGTCTGACCCCATCACGCAGCTGGAGCTGCTGCCTCCACAGTGACCTATGACCCCTTAAGGGTTCTCCCTCTCATTCCTCATCCTCTTGACCTCTTGGACACAGCTGGTCACTCTGTCCTTCTTGATACTCTCTTCTCTCTAAGTTTTCTGGACACTTCCTTCCTGGTTCTCCTCCTCCGTCTCTGACCATGCCTCCTGTTTCCTGCCCTGTAAGCAGGGGAAGTTCCTCAGGGCTCTGTCCTGGTTTCCCTTCCACTCATCCTTATACTTCTGATAACCCTGCCAGCTTCCCAGGGCTCAGTAACTGTCTCTCTCATTCCTAACTCAACCAGCTCCAGTGACTCTTGTTACCTCAATGATAACAGATGACCCCCCAACCACAATCGATTTTTCCAGCCTCATTGGATCGTCCCCTGCTGTTGCCAAACTGGCCTTGTCTGCTCCTCACTCAGGACCCTCACCTCCCATCTCTGTGCCTTTGTGCTGGCCATCTTCTTGCCTGGAATGCCCTCCCTCCTTTGTGTCTTGTGGCTTCACATTTGTGGTGCATATTTCTTCTCTACCCCTTGTTGACTCTCCCTTTAAAATGTCAGCTGCTTGTGAGCAGGGTCTGCTTTATGTTGTGCAATATTTGGCACATAGTAAGTGTTTGAGAAATACTACATATGACTTCACTCTCCTTGTGTCCGTCTTGCATCATTTTCCCTAATTCCAGTCTCCCAGATTTGTGACCCCTGAGCCATCCTCCATCCTCCCCCACATCCAGTCTGTTGCCTAATCCGGCTTCCTCACAGCTGCCAAAATCATCTTCCTTAACACAGAAGTCAGAACACGTCACTCTCCAGGAGAAGTGCCCATGGCTTCTGTTTGTCTCTGGGATAAAATGTAACCTCCTCCCATTGACGTTTAAGCCCCCTCACCAGTATTTCTGAATTCATGACAGATGTTAAGTTTTGAGAGCTAGGAATGAGAAATAGAATTCTCAAAATCATGTAATTCTATATTTTTTGTAACATTTTATTTACATGTTTAAAATAATAATGAGTGACCATAATAATAAGCAGTGAATAATTTCTCTATGACAGGGTTATACTAAATATAGGGGGGGCCCTCTGTAAAATAAATGCATGATGTATTATTACTATGAACCAATATATTGTGATAGTGATTTGCAACATATCTGCCAACAAGTCATCTGATTCCTTTAATTTTTCTCAAAATACTTTCAACATTATTTATAGTCTTTGTTCAGTATTATGCATATCTAAAAATTTTGTTTAATAAATAAGAAGTACTTAGTAATATTTACAAAGAACTGTAGCCTATAGTGACTGTTAAAATACTGGAAAATGTCAGCAAACATCATTGGGCAGCACTCAAATAACAGCATTCAGATTTCTTAGCAAGATTAACACCACCGCATAGAATCACCTGTCAAAACTGCCAATTTAAAGACTTACTCTGCTTCCAAAACTTGTTATTTCCCAGAACACCACTCATAGAACTAGTATAAATATACTATGTGTGTAAACTTATTAATACTTACTATATTTGCGAAAATGACAGTTATTGGCATACAATGAGCATATTAACATGTTAACAATTACAAGCCAGATTGACTGACTAGCTCATGCCTGCTTCTCTCTCCCATGTTCCCTTTCTGGGTTCCAGAAATGTTGAATTTAACCATTCTCTCCGTGTATCCATCAGCTTTTTCTGCTCCTGCTTTTAGCTTGACATTACTGGATTTCTTCAGACCAGTAATATCTCTGTAGTGATTGTTAACCTTTAAATCTGGCCAAATTATAGTAGGTTTTTTTTCTGATTTCTTGATTAATTTTTCTCATGATTTGGGGTCTGAAAAGATGCAAATATTTCCCAAGAAATGTCAGGAAAGAATTCCCACATGAAAATACTAGTTGCTATATTTGAGTTTCAACCAGGAAACCCTATTATGCTTCAGGTGAACATTATTGGGTAGCAATTATGATTGTAAACAAAAGCAAAAATACACATGACAAAATAGATAAGCAAGAAAACTATAGTAGGCTTAAAGTACAATAGATAGTGAACCAATATTAATACTTCTTATATATACACATAACACATACATGCATATGTAACAGGTATAAACACATACACACATGTACCTGATGGCATAACATCTAAATACTTAAGTTAATCAAAATATAGGAAGAAATAGTACTGAGGGACTTCAATGTATCCCTTTCAGGTATAGACATATCAAAGAAAAATATGCACAAGAATGAAATAAGGACCTGAACAGAACTTTAGGAAAGCTAGATATGACAGGCCTCTAGCAGTTATTAAATGGGGACATAAAGGAGTTTACATATTTCTTAGCTGTTATAGCACTTTTATAAATATTGGCTATTCATTAGGGCATAAAATCCTCACAAAGATATGCAGAAAAGCAGAAATAGTTTTAAAAAAATCCTTATTGACTACGATGTAATAAAAATTCTATTAAATAAAGGGTTTATAAAGAAAGAATTAAAAATTAATTGGAGTCTAAACTTAATCCTAAAGAATTGGTGAGTCAAAGAAACATTCACAAACAAATTAGAAAAGTTCGTCAAAGAAATGACAACAGCAAGACTTACTAAAACTTTTGGGATGCAGCTAGAGCAGTCCTTAGGGGGAAAATATATCTCTAAACACACTCATGAATAAGAGAGAAAGAACAGGTCAGTGAGTTGGTGATACAACAACAGCAACAAAAGTAGAGAAGCAACAAATGAAAAAACAAACCCAACTGAACGCCAGAATAGAAACCCTGAAAATCTAAGAAGAGAAAGAAAAACAAACCCCAACCCTGTCGACTTGATAAATAAAATTTGGGGCTGTTTAAAAACAAATGGATAAACTAGATAAGCAGTTAGCTGGCCTGACTAAAAGTAGATAAAAGAAAACCAATGTGTTTTGTAACAAAAAAGAAAAAGAATTCGCAATAATTGAAGATGAAATAAAGGAAATTGTCAGACTTATTTTGTCTAATTATATGACAATGCTGAAAACTTAGATGAAATGAATATTTACAAAACTATAAAATACACAAATTAACAGAGCAAGAATTTAGTTATTTAAATGACCCCATCCTAGATGAAGAAATTAAACAAGCTATAAATGAACTCCCAAATAAAAAAAAACCCACAACAAATCAGTACCAGATGGAGTCACCAGTAAATTCTATCAACCGTTCACAGAACAATTCCAATAAAATATGAGCTGCAGAAATAGAAGAAGAAGGGATCCTTCCCAACTCTACCACACAAACACGGTCAGCCCAAACCAAGAGGAGGCCGAGGAAGGAAACTGTAGACTCAGGTCGCTGATGAAAAGTGACGCAGAAGTGTTACATGCAGCACTCCCTGAGAGGCTCCTAACAGCGCGCTCAAAGTCTGGACATTGTGCCCAGGTTTTCATACCATGAATGTAGATGTGATTCAGCATAAGGAAAATTTTACTAGAAAGGGTCGTAACAAAGAAGAATGAAAACCATATGATTGTATCAATAGATGCTGGCAAAGCATTTGCCAAAATCCAACACATTTTTTATCAAATTTTTAAAGAAAATATAAGGATAGATACACATTTTCTTAATTAGGGTAAATAATATCTTTCTAAAACTAAGAATCAACACTATAAATATTGGCAAAGTTAGAAGCTTTTCCATGAAGGTCAGAGGTAAAGCAAGACTATCTTATCAGCACTATTACTTGGTATACTTTTGGAGTTGCTAGCTATGGTAACTAGACAAGAAAAGGATATTGAGAATAAGCACAAGTGAAGAGAAAACAGGAAATAACATTAATATATATTTTTGCAGATGATATCATTTAGTGGACTATAAATCAACAAAAAAATCTATTGAAACAATAATTTCAGAAAAGTTGTGAGATGACAAAGTAATTCACATACACTATCAGCATTTTAATTTCTTGCCAACAAAACTCTGTTGGAAGAAATAGTAAGAAAAGTTACGTTCAAAATTACTACAGAATATATAAGATACCCAGAATCCTATCTACCAAGACTCATAGGAACTATACAAAGGTACCACAAAATACTTACAGAAATACAGAACTAATGGGAGAAATATTAATTGCTCATGGGTAGGCTGTGCTAATACATACACACACACAAAAATTTATTTTCAATTCCAAATTCTCTTCCTCCTATTCCTCCCCCACCCACTGAAAAGACAGACAATACCATATCAATTATTCATGTTAAATCATGCAAAACATTTCTATATGTATAAATATTTTTAAAATAACAGTACTGTCTAAATTACTTATTCAGTGCCTTACCAAACTATTGAGTTTATTTTACAGAGCTAGAAAAAATAGTAATGAAACTCATCTGGAGGAACAAAAGATCAAGAAATCAGGAGAAAAATTATGAAAAAAAAAAAGAATGAAAAGGGTACCTAGTGGTCCCAGATCTCCAGCTTTTCTAAAAATCTGTAATCAACAAAGTCATTTGATGCTAGTTAAGAGATAAAAAGGTCTACCAGTGGAAAAGATTAGACGTGTAACATATAGAAAGAAATGATCATAGCCGCATAGTGTTTAATAAATCCAAAAACCACTCACAGCACCACTGGTGCTGTTGTTCAATCATATCCGACTCTTTGTGACCTCAGGGATCACAGCATGCCAAGCACTTCTATCCTTCACTATCTCCTGAGGTCCCTGCTGGTGTAAAAATTCATTATTTGACAAAACAAATTCTAGGAAAGCAGTCTGACAGGATTTAGGTTTCAATGAACATCTCATATTATAAGTTCCAAGTAGATCTATGACCTAGTCATAAAAATGTAACATCATAAATAAAGTAATAAAAAGAAAAATCCTTTTCATATCATGACCAAACAAGGGTTAGAGAGCATCACAGAAGATAAAACGGACAATTCTGATTACATAAATTAAAAAAAACAACAACAGTTTTTGAAGAAACAAAACCAAAGCAGTTAAAGTGAAAAAGAAAATAGTTACCAAGGAGGGGAAAATCTTATCAGAAAATTGCTAAAGTTTTCATTTCCAAGATATATAAGGAATTCAGACTTATAAGACTTAAGAACCATTCCC
This sequence comes from Pseudochirops cupreus, assembly GCA_028627135.1. NCBI lineage: Eukaryota > Metazoa > Chordata > Mammalia > Diprotodontia > Pseudocheiridae > Pseudochirops > Pseudochirops cupreus. The sequence continues at coordinate 395,790,924 of CM053584.1, read as the reverse complement.
ACAATAAGTAAATGGTCAAAGGATACATACAAGTTGATTTCAAATAAAGACATCCACATTAGCAACACCCATTTGACAAAATGCTCTTAATCCCTACTCTGGGGTTCCATGTCACATCAGGTTGGCAAAGTTAAAAAAAAAAAGGAAAATTATAAACATTGGAGAAGCTGTGGAAAAATAGGCACACTTTAATGCAGTGTTAGAACTGTGAAGTGACCTGACTATTCTGGAAAGCAGTCTGGAAGTGGTCTCCCAGCATCAGTAAGTCGTACATACTCCTAACCTAACCATACTGTTACTAGGACGTTTTCCTTGGAGATGTCAAAAAAGGAGGAAAGGTCCAGTTGGTACAGGAATATTAAAGGCAGTTCTAGAATCAGAGACTCTAGGGGTGTGCATCGATTTGTAATAACTCGTTTAAGTAGGGTTCTTGGATGTCCTGGAATCACACATCATACCATGGGGAGTTCTAGAAGGGAGGGTTTCAGAAAAGTCTTGGAAGACTTGCATGAACTGATGCGGAATGAAAGGAGGAGAATTGAGAACAATTTATATAACAACAGCATTGTAAAGGCTTGAGAACTCTGATCGTGCAATGACTGATCACAGTTTCAGAGGATCTCACCCCCCTCCTGATGGGTGATGAAGCTATAGAATAAGACATGTGTTTTCGGACGTGGCAGGGTGGGGGTGGGGGTGGGGCTCACAGGAAGCTGTTTGGCTTCATTGTTCATATTTATTACAAGGGCTCTTTCTCTCTCTTTGGTTAGGGAGAGGGATCCAATAGAAAGAGTTGCAGAAGAAAAAAGAAAGGAAAAAGTGTTTTAGAAATGTCCGGAAAGAGTCAGTCAGCCAATAAGCATTCCGCTCCTGAACTCACGGAGTTCAGAGTCTAACTGGAGGGGGCGGGGGAAGGGGAGATACATAACCTACAGACACATATTTACCAATGAGCTCTACACAGGATTACTTAGGAAATAATGAATGGAGGGGAGGCGCTGGAATAAGGAGGGCTTGGAGAAGGCTTCCTGTGGGAGGAGGGATGTGATTTGGGACTTAAAGGAAGCCAGAGAGGTCAGTAGTTAGAGCAGAAGAGGGAGGGGGCTCCAGGCCTGAGGCATGGCCCGAGAGAATGCCCAGAGCTGAGAGATGGAAGGTCGTGTTTGTTGAAATAGCCAGGAAGCTGAGGTCACTGGATTGAAGAGTCATGCCAGGGAATAAGGCTGGGAAGGGGGACAGGTGATGGAGGTCTCTGGATGACAAACAGAAGGCTTTTTATTTGATCCTGGAGGCCACAGGGAACCTGCAGCTTACTGAGTAGGAGGTGACATGTCCAGGGCTGTGCTTTTAGGTCTCATTCTGGACAGAAGGGAGGCTGGAAGGAATCACAGACAAGCAGGGTGGCCCCTAAAGTGGCTATGGTTCTATTTAGACTTAACTTGCCCAATAGAGATGGACAGTTTTACAGACAGTCTTTTTTTCTTTTCTGCTATGAATATAGGCATAATAGTTTTAGTTGGTGTTTATTAAGTTCAGAATTTAAAAAACAGAAAAAAAATCTTGCTTTGGACCTGGGCCATTGCATGTTAAGCTTCCTCAAACACTGTCTTCAAGTCTGAACTCAGCAGCCTCTACTCTGAGAACTATGGAGACCCTGGTTCCCCGGCCTCTTGGCTCAGGACATCCCCTGCTGCCTCGTCTTCCCTGTGAGGGCACGTCCAATCTGTGCTCCTCTTAGCTGTCAGAGCCATCTTCCTGAAGCACACAGGTGACCATGTCACCATTCCATCTTTCACCGCCCACCTGGTGGCTGCAGCTGACCTTTTTGGGCACCCTGCATGCACTTATGTGACCCTGTCCTGGTCTGCTCCCTGCACCTCACCTGTGACATTCTGTCCTCTTGACCTCTAAGAATGCCTAGCTTCCTCAGAGGTCAGACCAAGGACTGAACCTGTGGGAGATGATGTCACCAAGAAGAAGAAGGTGAAGAGAGAAGAGGGCTCAGAGTCGTGCCTGGAGTGGGGGCACCCCCCATTAGCAGCTATATTATGGGTGATGATGCAGCAAAGGAGGCAGAGGAGGAGTGGTCCCACATAGCCCTAGGAGGAGAGAGTCTTTAGGAGTAGAGGGAGCTTGGGATGGAGGAGAAGAACTGAGAAAAGCTCGTTGGATTGGGGCAAACCACTTCTCTGTGGGCCTCAGTTTCCTCACTTGTAAAATGAAGGATTTGAGGGACAGTGGCCTGAAAGGACCCTTCTAACCCTTAGTCTATGTTCCTGTGATAAGCAATTAAGAAATCCCTAAAAGTAAGGCTTTATGCTTAATTGCAAGGGGTTGACGAATGAGTGGAAGGTGAGGAAGTAGTGGCAGGGAGTGTAGACAGATTTTTCTAGAAGTTTGGCTGAGAAAGAGGAGAAACATAGTGGGGTCGCTCGAGGGGTTGGCAAAGTCGAGTAAAAGGCTAGGGGAGAGTTGGGAGGGCCAGTGTGGACAGAGCTTGAAGATTGGAGGGCTAGGGTGAAGGATGGGGCAGCTGCTGCAGGGGGAGGTCTGAGTGACTTTTAATAGGATAGATTAATAAATATCAAAATGTACATGCTGGTCATGTGTACACCTCCCTTCCCCAGCCTTTAACAAACAAAACTGGCCTTTTCTGGTGTCTTTAAGAGTTACCAATGGACATTGTAAATATTTGTTCCTGTTCACTTCTTAGGAGGAGACACTGGGGACATTGGGAAGGCATCCTGCATGCCATGGGCAGCTCCCCACAGCCAGGGGGACTCAGCAGGGTGTGGCTGGCCCTTTCTGGGACATGCAGCCCATATCACCTCTCCCTTGTCAGAGTACATAACTGTATGAGGCCTGATTGTCTTCATATACTTTTACAAAAACAATATATCACAACAGATTGAATTCAGAAGCAGATAGATTCTAGCTGTTTACTATTAAATTAAACATTAAAAAGATCTGCAAAAATATGTTAAAAATGCTACTCTTTTCATTAATTTTTTAGGAAAATGATTTTCCATAAAGTGTTATTTATGTTAACATGTAATAGATTATTAATCTAAAATGAATGTTTTAAAATTAAATAATTAGTTTTAATTTCTAATATGGAAACTATCAACAGATACAACCTACATAAATAAAAGCTCTTAGGAGTCCTCAATAATTTTTATGAGTGTAAAGGGGTCCTGAGATAAAAAGGTTCTAGAGGGATGTGGGGGGTGGGCAGGAAGGGGACGCTGGGATTAGCCAGTCCCAGGGGATTGGGGGCAGAGCCTTGGGCCTTTGCAGTACAGTACTGATATTGGTTGGAGCAAGAGGTGGAAAGTGGTTGGGGACCAGAGGGTGAAATGCAGATTACATACATACACATCTGCTTATCACGCGTGACTTGTCTGGTCTAATCGATTCCCTCCCAGCTTGGCCTCTTGTCCCTGTGCTTCATGCCTACGATGCCCTCGGTGCTGGTGGCACACTTGGTCAGCACAGCTTTTTTTTTTCTCTCACCCCTCCCAGCCCATTTCCAGTCTCCTGCCACAGAACTGAGGCTCTTTCTTACCCCTTCTGTGGCCCTGGGCATGACTGGCAGCTCGGTGCCCCTGGCCCTGGACTCAGAGCAGGGTCATCTTTGGTCGCTGACCACAGTTCCTGTCTGATCGTTGGCCTGGGTTGGGTCTGGACAGTCATCTTTTGAATGGCTTCATTTGATGTGTTCTCCACCTCCAAACCACCCATCCATCCCCTAAACTGCAAGCCAGAAGTCCAGGCACCTGTCTTCAAAAAGAGGGGAAAACCACTGGATCTGCGTGGAGGCCAGAGGCTCTCCTGCCACGGGAGCCAGCATCTCCTCCTTCCCAGTCTCTGGTCCCTCAGCTAGTCAGAAAGAAACAGTAAAGGGGGAGCAGTGCCACTTACTTGGGGCTCATTCTTCTTGTTGATCGTTTCCCTTTACACTGATTCTCTATTAAAAGGCAGGAGCAAGAAAGTGGATCACGCTGGTCAGTTGTCTTGCTTGTTTTTTTTGCTTGAATTCTTTCTTCTCTTGTTTTCTGCCCTCCCAGTTTGGAAGAAGAAACACAGACACACACACACAGACACACATACACAGACACACACACATAGACACACACACAGATACAGACACACACACGGACACACACACAGACACACACACACACACACACACACGCACACGCACTTTTCCCTCACCCTTATTCCTTCTTCCCATCCCTATAAAGCTTTTAGAGCGGTTTCTGTACCCAGCAATGGTATCCATGAAGAAAATAGAAGGGAACAGGGAGCCTTTTAAAGGCCATTTTCCACTGAAAGGCATAAGGAATAGAAGACGGTGTGATGGGTGTCTCTTGGTTACTAAAACAAACAAATGAGAAAAGGAACCATTGCTCAGCAGAGCAGAATTCAGTGTAAAGGCTTGCTGCCAACCAGGTGTTTTCCAAGCGTCTGTAAAGATCATATCCGATTCCTTGATAGACACACCCATAGAGCTAATGGTGGCTGATGTTCCTTTGGTTGTCAGCTTCAGGGGGAGCTGGGAGACAGGCTCACTGCCATGCAGGCGGGTCTGCCTAGGGCCTTTGGGATACATGGGTTCTCCAGATACCTTTGTTTGTGTATGATATGTTGGTTTCAATGAGCCCCAAAATTATAAAGGACTCCTAGTAATATCTATGTCTACTTGAGATCATCCTAGCAATCCACACTGGAAAAACCAAGTGGATGAAGATCATGTATTGCCCATTCCAGAAAGTACATTTGGATGGATAGCAGCTAGTTGGCACAGTAGATAGAACTGTCAGGCCTCAGTCAGGAGGATATGAGTTCAGATCTGACCTCAGACACTTACAAGCTGTGTGACCCTGGGAAAGTCACTTAACTAACCTCTGTGCTTAGTTTCCTCATCTGTAAAATGGGGATCATAAGAACACCTCCCTTCCAGGGTTGTTGTGAGGTTCTAATGAGATCATATTTGTGAAGTGCTCAGGACAGCGTCCAGCCCATAGCAAACTCGATGGAAATGCTTGTTATTATTCCTGTTAGCCATTGTGGGCAGCCCCAGTGAGTGAGTCATCAGTGCACAGATCCTGGGCAAGTTCTCCAGATGGATAGTCGAGCCTCAGTTCTTTTCATGACTCTGACCTCTGATCCCCACTCTAAAATACCCTTTCCTCCCTCCACACCAATATGCTGAGTGTTCCGGAAGACCACAGTCTCAGAAGAATCAGAATTCCAGGGCATCCAATGGAGGCTGCATGGAGGGCAGGAGAAAGGGCACAAGACATCAGGGATCCTCCTGAGTGGCTGAGGACAGTACTGGCTGGGTTCTGCAGTGGTATCTGAAAACCGTATGAAACAAAGGAGGGCCCCTCATGGAGCAGGAAGATGCCCCCTGCCCCTTCCCAGAGGATTTGTGGAAGGGAGTGGACAGAAATACCGCAAATGAGAGGCCATGGACAAGTGAGGTGTGAGCTGGACTGGAGGGCTGGTCAGTGAGCCGGTGCACCCTTTGAGTGCTGGTTCACCTCAGGGCTGTGATGCTGGCGTTTAAAAAAAGAAATGTTTGGATCGCTGTATTTCCATATAACTGGTTTCCTTGGCAATCCATGTGGTTTATTTTATGCATTTAAAACCATGATCCTGAGAAGAAAAGTCCTTGGGTTTGCCAGACTGCCTGCCAAGAGATGTAGGATATACACACACACACGCACACATACGCACATGTGCACACACACACTTGCACATACACACACATACACACACAAGGTGAAGAAACTCTGTTTTAGGCTATGGTGTCTTCACTGGCAAAGGTGAGGAAAATCGGGGTGTTGTGAAGGAAGTGCTTTTCAAAATGTCAAGAGCTGGAAATGCAGTCGCTCCCCGCTTTGGGGATAGCATTGTCCAAGGATGGTCCAAGCTGAATCAGTTGCCAAAGAGGCACCACACAGCAATGACCCCAGGCTTAGAAGTGAAAGGAACCTCAGGCTCAGCTCAGAGAGCTGCCAGAGAGGCTAAGGGATGGGGTGAGAGGAGAAGAGCTTTGGTGTTCCAGTCTTCTAAGACTGCCAAAGCAGAGCTACCAATCACTGCCTGCCTTTCCCAAAGGATAGTTGTGTCTTTCAAAGGGCAGAGGACCCTAGATGAGGGAGCTTGGAGTCCAGGTTTGGTTCTTACTAACTAGCAGGAATTTCTTGCTCAGGTGGGGCTGATTGTTTCCATCCATCTGTGATAGAGAATTTTGGAGAGAGAAGGAGAGGAAAGTCAACCAGAGGCTGGTGGGCCCCCGAGGTTTGAGGAGAGCAAATTTCTGGGGAGCTCAGAGATTAAGTTAAGATTCTGGGGACTAAAATTCTGCTTGTGAATTCAGCCCAGGAGAGAAATCATGGCTTTCAGGAACAAAATTCTGAAGACAAAGGAAAGAAATGGGTAGTTGTCTCAACAGCCAATGTGGATCTAGAAGGATCCCTCCTATCAGCTTAGATTGGAAAAAAAAAACCAAAACCAAAAACAGAACATGGAACCAAAGACTGGAGACAAAGTGGGGGTGGTGGCAGCAGTCCTTCAGTCCAAAGCTCAGAACAGGCAGACACCAGCAAGGAAGGTTCAGGTCAACAAAAAACTGGATTAAAAAAAACAAAAAACAAAACCTAGATTGGCAAATGAGAAAAATGATAAATGTTGGTGGGGCTGTGGGAAAAAAGGCACACAGGTGCACTGTTGGTGGAGCATGAATGGATATAAGCATTTGATCAAAGAAACAGAGAAAAGGTCCTTTATACACAAAAATTTTTGTGGTGGTACAAGAAAAAAGGCAACACCCAGAAATGGAAGGGATGCTCACCAATTAAAGAAGGACTGAGAAAGTTATGCTACGTGAATGTGATGGGTAGACAGATACTTTCAAAAAGATGTGGAAAGACTTGTGTGAACTGGTATGGAGCGGAGGAAGTAGAACTAGAATGATTTGCACTATGATATCAATATTGTGAAATGAATAATTTCAAAGACTTGAACAAACTGATGAATGAAATGAGCAGAAGAACCAGGAGAACCATTTATATGGTAGCAACAACATTTTGTAAAGGCAAGCAACTTTGAAAGCTGCAAGAACTACGATCAACACAACGACCATTCATGATTCTAGAGGACCAATGATGAAACATGTTGCCCATGACAGAAACACAGCAGATCTAGAGGGCAGAATGAAACATGCATTTTTGTGGACAGCCATTGAGGGAATTTGTTTTGTTTGATTATAAATATTTATTATGGCAAAAAAAAAAAAACCTAGTGGAGAAAAAAAGAGGGTCTGAGGAGGGCAGGGACTGCCCCTGGGGCCGGTTGGGACTGGGGGAGCCAGAAGCAAACCCAGATGGATGTTGAATCCTTTTGTTTCTCCTCCTTTTGGCTAATAGGCAACTAACACCCAGCTGGGAGGGGGGAGATGGTCAGAGGTCCCCATGTGCTCGTGGTGAGTTCCAGTCTCTAGGCCCAGAGGGAATGTGTTCTCAAGCACTAAAACATTTTGCTGGATGTGAGTGCTGAGCTTCTACCAGTGGCTGTTGAAGTGTGCAGCAGGGCCAAAGGGAAGATGCTGGGATCTCTGAGGAAAGGAGGACAATTGAGGGAGTCCTGGAGGAAAGAGTCATGGGTCTCATTTTGATTCATGGTGAAATTCTCAAAGGCATGTAGATTAAAGGGACGAAGAGTGAATGTCCAGAAAAGCAATCAGTGAGTGCAGAGACAGCCCAGCCTTGGGGAGAATTGGTCACGACAGAGTTGTCTCACTTGATCTCATTCTTGATGAGGTTAGTGTCCTGAGAGATAAGAGGAAGGAGGCAGATGTATTTGCCTAGATTTTAACAAAGTTGTTGACTATCTCCCCTATATTTTTCTTCTATGACGGGAGCTAAGAGAGACAACCATGTGACAAGGGGACTCTGGGCCTGGCTGAATGGCCAGCCGATTGTAGCTTGATGTCTGCTTCTGGAAGGAAGTCACGATGCTCCAGGGTTCTATGACATTTCTCATTTTTGTAAATGAGGCATGCTTTTACAAAAACTTATCCAACTTGAGGGTGGGGTGGGGGAGAAGCTAAAACCCTGGGATGACCAAAGCAGGACCCAGAAAGATCCTGCCAGGTCAGAATATTGTGTTGAATATAATAAAATGAAATTGAATGGACATAAATTTTAAGGCTTAAACTTGAGTTCCAAAGTCCATTTCATCTTCTCATCTGAGGAAGATTTGGGGGTCTCAGTGGACTGCAAGCTCGGTGTGGGCCAAGGGTATGACACGACACCAACAAAACAAATGCAGACTTAGTAGAGGCCAGGAGAGGAGAGGCTGTGATCTGGCTGCACTTTGCCCTGGAGAACCATGTTCGGTTCTGGATGCCAGTGTAGGAAGGACTCTGTGGTGGTGGAGAGTCCCCAGGTCGGGCCAAAGGAAGGTTGGCTGATGGACCAGGGCATCTTTAGCTCATCGGTCATGAAGCTTTTATTGACTATTTGCTATGGCCAGTCTCTGTGCTAGACCCTGGGGATACAACAGAAAGGGAAGGACACATCCCCAGCCTTAGGGAGCTCACAGTCCAATGGGGGAGACAATTTGCAGATCACTGTGTGCAATCAAACTGGTCTAAATGGGAAGTAGTCTCAGAGCTAAGACGCTAGTATAGGGTTCTCCGAGAAAGGCCTCGTGTAGTAGGTAGGATCTGAGCTTGTGGCAGCTGAAAGATGACATGAATGACGGAGGAAACAGGTTCCACCTAAGCATGTCTGTGTATTAAGCAATGCAGGCCAATTACCCAACAAACCGGGACCAGACCTCCTTTCTCAGCTCAGGCCTGGACCTCGAATACAGATGTAGACAATCAAACAAGACCCATTAATGGAAAAGAAACAATGCCACATTAGGCAGTCTGATTTCTAATCGCAGGAAAGATGAGGGACTTTCCACCTTGGGAGGGGGAGAGTGAACAGGTGCAGATACCTGAAATCAGAAGAAAAGGTGTCCCACTCCCCCCAGATGTGTGGGAACAGTTGCAGGAAGATGGAGACAATAAGCAATTGAGCAGAAGGGGCCAGTTTTCAGATAAGATGCATGAGTTGCTTGAGATGCAGAATTGTGAGGAAAATCCTTGGATCAATCTTTGGGTTTGACTGGGTTTCTGGTCAGCATGACCCAGGCCCTTGGTCAGGGTCTCTAAGCAGCAGGGGGAGTGGTCCAGCTTCCCAGCTGGGCAGGGCCAGGTGCAAACAATGCAATAAGGTTTTCTTCCAGTTCCCCCAGTTGAATGAAGTTTTCTCACAAGGCAAGATTTGGACTAGATACATAAGTAGAAAGGGACTGAGCCAGCTCCACGATTGAGTCATAAGATGAAATCAGTGGGGTTCGCTCAGTTCCCGCAATTAACCTCTTGCTGTCCTAGTCCCCTCAATTCCCTCAAACTGAGTCTTGAAGCAAGCTGGGGAATCCAGGGGGTGGAGATGGGGGGGGTGGCAGTGCAAAGGCCCAGGACGGGGAGATGGAACATTGTGTTCTAGAAATAGCCAAGATGGTGTTGCTGAGTCCAGTGACTGGGGGGGTGGGGCAGGAGCAGGGGAGGAAGGGAAGGGCAAGGTGTTGGAAGCTTGGGAAGGGAGGAAGGGACCAGGTACGAAGGCTTTACATGTCAAAGGGAGGACTTTGTGTCTGAGCTTGGAGTGTAGAGAGAGCCGCTGGAATTTGCCGAGTGACATGTTCAGGCATGTGCAGCAGGATGGGTCTGGGGATGGGCTGAGCTAGAGCCTGCAAGCCTTCAGGAGCCAATGAAAACATTTTTAGTGTGAGCATTTACACTTTAAAAACCAGCAAATGCCACAAATCAGGGCTTCTTTCATGGACTGTCTGGAATCATGAAAATGATAGAGAAATGTGTAATGCAGATTAAACTGAAAAGTGCATTTTGCATACATTTTCCCCCAGTGGTACAGTTGTTAAACATTTATTAGCACACCCCTGACTGCAGTGCAGAGAGACAAGCAGAAGGCAAGAGCCCAGTACAAGGTGGTGAGGGCCATATGCCAGGGTGCTGGCGTCTGTCTCGGGAGAATGACTGGACCTGACTAGGTAGGGTAGATTAGGTCAGTGCCAGTGGAGAATTGAAGGACATGCTGGCCGGGAGGATGGCGACTCCTTCCACCAACGTTTGAGAGGGTGGGGTTGGGGGATGAGGGTGGGAGTGGGGCAAAGACAATGAGCTCAGTTTGGATGCATTGAGTGTATGATGCGTGGGGAGCATCTCACTGGAGATGTGATGGTGGTGATGGGCTGTAAAGACACAGGCCAGGAATCACCTGCAGAGAGAGCATCTCTGAGGTCCTAGAAGTTAGGCCAGTCACTGAATGACAGTGTGCACAGGAAAGAGAGAGTGGGCCTGGGCCAAAGCTGCCCTTGAGGTGCTCCAGCAGAGTGAGGATGGCCTCTGCTGGTTTGGACAAAGACAGGAAGCCTTATGGAGGTGCCTTCCACAAAGCCTGGCAGGGCTTGTGGTGTGAACTTTTGTTTTTTGGAGGGGGGAAGGCAAGGCAATTGGGGTTGAGTGACTTGCCCAAGGTCACACAGCTAGTAAGTGTGTCAAGTGTCTGAGGTCAAATTTGAACTCAGGTCCTCCTGACTCCAGGGCCAGTGCTGTGTTCACTGTGCCACCCAGCTGCCCATTGGTGTGACCTTTAAGGCAAAGTTAACTACGGATGCCATTTATATGATATTTCCAGGTAATGGTTTGCTACTCCTGGCGATTTTAGAAATAGCATTTGATCTCTTGAGCACGTAGGAAGTGGTCACAGATTCCTCCCAGGATTCTGAAGTAGAGAGACAGCTGCGATGTATTGGCACAAACACCTGGTTCTGTGTCTACTTACAGCTTGGTCACTTCCTCCCTTTGTAACCACTGGCCAAGGGGAAATCATTGGTGTTTCTTAGGCTTTAGCTTCTTTTTTTAAAAATTAGACTTTCTTTTCAATGAGGAAATTTTTTTTTCTCCTTCCCACCCCTACCTCCATTGGGGGAAAAAAGGAAAACACCATCTTCCAGCTTTCTCTGAAACTACCCCTTCATCATTCCTCATGGCACAATAGCATGGCATTCCATTGCTATGTCATAGTTTGCTTAGAGTCCCCCCAATAGATGGGAACCCCCGTCATTGCCTGTTCGTTACCATTACAGTACAGTTTCTATAAATATTATCGAGCCTTGCCCTTGTGCTTGCATCTCTTTGGGGTATAGGCCTGGTGCTTTGTGGCTATAATTCCCAATTGCCTTCCAGAATAGCTGCAGCAATTCACAGCTTCCCCAATGGGGTAAAGCCCCTGGGGGGGGTCCCTGGGGGGCCTCAAACCCATTGGTGAGTTACACACCCCAAGCAGGTAAAGCCTTTCCTCAATGGGATGGGGAACAGTTGGTTCCAGTGGCCTTGAAGGTGGTTGAAGCAGGTGCTATGGAGTGCTTGGAGCTTGGGACTCGGAAGATGCCAAGGTCACCCATTGTGCCCCGGGCCACCTCCGGTCATCCTGACTCTGGTCTTGTCACTGGACTTTAGTGACTTTAGAAGAGAGAAGGAGGCTGACAACTTTGTGCAACTCTGCCTCCCTTAGATCCAAGATATCCCCCATGATGTTGTCACCCGCGATGTCATCACCCGTGATGTCATCACCCGTGATGTCATCTGTCCTCTCTGAAAAGGAAGCACAAACACCAGCAGCGGAGGAAACTGAGGCAGAGGGAAGATGACTCACCCAGCATCACACAACTCTGCAGCCCAGCTCTCTGCCTCCCACACTGCCAGTGCTCTCAGCCTCAGCTTCCCTATCTGTAAAATCAACAATATAGTAGCACCTACCTCCCAGGGTTGCTGTGGGGTCAAAGGAGGTGCCATCTGCACAGTACTTTGCAAATCTTCAAGAGATGTGTGTGTGTGTGAACCATAGCTGTTGCTGCTGCTGCTGGTCTCCTCCCCCCCTCACCCCCCTCCTCCCATCCCCCTCCCCCTCCCCTCTTCCTCCCCTTCCCCTCCTCCTCCTCCTCTCCCCCCTCCCCTCTCTCTCCTCCCCCTCCCCTCCTCCTCCTTTCTCCCTCCTCTCCTCCTCTCCCCCTCTTCCTCC
>CM053584.1:395740795-395778257 GCA_028627135.1 Pseudochirops cupreus | reverse complement strand
TCTCCTCCCCTCCTCCCCCTCCTCCCCTTCCTCCCCCTCCTGTGGGTTTGTGGGGCTCTTCTCCCCCAGTACTGGCTCATCCCGGCCTTGGCTCCCCTTGCATCTCCTCTCTCGGCCCAAGGTGGCGGCCGTGGGGGCCACGTTCTGTGGTCTTGCTGTGATTGTCTTGGGCGTTTTGTTCTCCATAGTCATTAGTGATGGAGCTACATCATTGTAGCTTTGCTTTATCCATGCTAAGCCCATATTTTTCTCACAAAGCTTTAGTGGAACCATTTCTTCCAAAGTCATTAAGAATAAAACACAGTGAATCTGCAGGAATATATCTGTGTGTGTTTCTTTGTGATCATTTAATTTTTTAGGGGGGGAAGGCAAGGCAATTGTGGTTCAGTGACTTGTCCAAGGTTACATAGGTAGTGTGTCAAGTGTCTGAGGCCAGATTTGAACTCGGGTCCTCCTGACTCCAGGGCCAATGCTCTATTCACTGCATCACTTAGCTGCCCCGATCATTTAATTTTTTAAAAGCAGGCTTGAAATAGGGGTGCAGGAGCCAGGAGGTTGGACATTGGCCTCCTCTGATTGGTTCGTGAGGCCAGGCCCCACCTAAACCTTCAGCAGCCAGAGGAGCTGAGTTTGAATTTCACCTCTGCTGCTTAGGACTTGCGTGACCTTGGGTGAATCTCTTCTCCAGGCCTTGCTTTTCTTCTCCCTAAAAGGAGGGGTGGGCCAGATGGCTCTGAAGGTCCGTTTTTGGGTGTTCAAAGCTCAGAAGCAGGCAGGGTTGGAGTCGTCTTTGCTCTGGGTGGGCGTAGTAGGGAAAGCGCTCTGGGAGGTTATTCCTTACAACTACCTCTGGGAGTGTTTGTCAGCGAAGCCTCCAATCGTGGGCTACTCTTCCCTTCTAGCAACTGCTCCTGGCAGTCGGGGCTTTTTAAGCTTTATTTTTAGCATGTTCTTCTAAGTATGGCAACATTTAGGACAGCTGTAATTTATGCTTAAGTGTGAATCAGAAATAAGACAGCGGCCCTGTGGCGCCTAAAATAGGCCTGAGCACAGGCCTCCCCACCTCCAGCGGCTGTGCCACTGCCACCAGGCGTGTTCAGAACCATCTCCTTGGATGCCCGGAGGCCTCTCCTGTCGGGGCAGTTCATTTTAGGTGGAAGGCTTAATGGCGCCCATGGGGGCAGCAGCTCCTGCTGCCCATTTTCGGATTTGGCCCTTTCCCTTGTAGTGTGACGGGGGAAGGGGGGCAGAGGAGGGGGAGGGCACTGGGCACTGGAGTTCTCCATGAGTGCTTCCTTTGCCAGTTTTCTGTATCCCCGTCACCGCCAAGGGAGGACACGCCCAGCATCTTGGGCTCCATCATGGGCCACTCCCAGTGGTAGGCTGTGCCTCAGGACGCACTGAGATGCCCATCCCCCATGGTGGTGGCTTGCTCCAGCAGCTCAGGTATTACACACACGCACACGCACATGCGCACACTGCATGCCTACATATAGGCACATGCACACATCCCCAGACTTCAGTAGCTGATCCTGATTCCCGATTAAGTGAGACGGCATGAGTAATTTATGGATGGTTCCAGCCCACGGTTTTCTTTATTCCATGTATCACGTGGCTAAGAGCTGGTGACTTTCCAAGGATGAGCCTCAGACTTGAATTGTACACACGTTCAGGGCAGAATCAAGGCTTCGGAGAGCTCGCCTCTAGTAGGAGCGGCTTTGGGGAAGTAGTTTGAAACCCCTCTTGTTCTCATTGACATCAGCCTTTTCACTGTTCTTGAAGTGGGTTTGAAATGTGGAAAAATCCCTTGTAGCTTCTGAGACCCTTCTCCCTGCATGTTCCTGTTACCGTTACACCGTGGAAAGCTTGACTACCAAACGTTGTTGAGTTTGTGGTTTGTATTGGCGTGGCTTTTACTGTCTGAACCTGGCAGAGGAGGCTTTAACGTTTGGGCAAGGAGTGACCCCCAATCATTATGGGGTGGGAGTGATGCCAGGAGCATGAGAAGCCAGAAGAAGTATGAGAGGAGGAGATGAGAGGCTGAGGAGGATTCTGGTCAGTGCTGGTGTGGGGTCTTGAGCAAGAGCAAACTCAGGGGCATTTCTCAAGCACCCAAAGGTCTGCAAAGTGCTTTACAAATAGGGTCTCATTTGGTCATGACAATAACCCAGGCAGACCTACTCTGCCTGAGATGGGTGGGGAAGAAAGAGTGGGGAGAGGGACCAGGGGAAGAGTATTTGTCTAGGCAGCCTGTCACTGAGTCGCTGGGCTTCAGAAAGAAGAGAGGTGAGTGTTCTCAGGTGCCTGGTGAGCAGTCAGCCCTAGCTCAGGCCCTGGTCTGAGGCCTGAGGGCTCAGGACCTTTCTGACCCTTCCCCACCCCTCAATGGACCTGGAGGCTTTCTCACCCCTGCCTGGCATTTCTTTCCCTGGACTTTTTGGAGCAGAGGCTCAGTGCCCACTTGCTGAAGATATTGGGGGTTCCTGACCCCAGCAGTGACTTCAGACATCGGGTAGGGTCCTGAGTTTCTGTCTTTCTATTACGCCGATGATAGTAGGCCTGAGTTGGGTGTCACCTCGATCCCCTCCCCTCCCAGCTTAGGTATTCATGGCTGGGTCCTAATTTCAGGATTGTTGGGGTCTCTGCTTTGGGCTGCTCCTTCCTCCAGGGGAGGTACCTGCTTACTAATGAGCGGCTCACAGACAGTCTTTGAAATGCTGTGTGGTGTGGATCTGGGACTCCCCAGGCTGGTCCCTCTTGGCTGGCCTTGTCCAGGCTAGGATCAGATGGGCTTCCCCTTTGAGATCCACAGCTCACTCGCACATCCTGTTGAGGACACAGTAGATCTTGTCATGATAGAGTTGTACATGTTGTACTGAACTTAAGCAGAGGAACATGTTGGGTTCAAATCCCCGTCAGAAGCTTACTTTCCCTGTGACCCTGGCCAAGTCACTTCACTTTTGCCTGACTCAGTTTCCTCCTCTGGATCTGGTGACCTCTAAGTCCAAATCTAAGTGCTTATGATACATCTTTTGGGGTTAAGTATCCAATGTGCTTGTGACTGCTTTAGCCGGTAGTCTGATGTTCCTTCCCTCCCCTCCTCTACTCTTGGGTCTCCCAGTGATCGCCAGTCTTGTAGACAGCTCTGTCCTGCCTGTCACTCCTGGGTCTGGGAGGGACCCTCTGGGGCCACTGAGTCACAGGGACACACGGATCTGTCTTGGCATCTACAGACTGTGAGCTGACTTGAGGGTCTGGAGGACCAGTGCAGAGGAGAAGGCACAGAGCAGGGGCTCCTCCCTGGGACAGTCTCCTTATGTGGATTGAAATGGCAGGCTCGGTGCCTTCTGCCTTCCGGCTCCTCACGGTCCCCTGACTGAAATCTTGGAGCTTTTGCCTGTGCTTGTCCTCCTTGACCCTCTTCAGTTTTCAGCCTGCTGACTAGGACCTCCTCTGGAAGAGTCTCCCCCTGGCTTTCCAGGGCTCTTCAGCCATCGTCGGCCAACTTTGCTGGATCACTCTCCCTCAAGGCAGGAGGCTCCAAGGCCCTGTCCAAGGCCTCTTCTCTTTGTTCCTTCTATTCCACACTTTGGATTAGCCAAACTGCTCCCAAATCTCTATCCTGCCCCGGTCTCCTTCATGAAGTGCAGTCTTAGGTGGAATGAAAAAAAACGGTGGTGACTCGCCATCTTGCCAGCTGCTGAGAGGGCGTTTCTGTGGGGAAGGCCTGTGGGCCTCCCTAATCAGCACCATGAGAATGACAGCCACAGCAGATGGTGATAGAATAGAGCAGTGGCCGGTGTTTTTATGGCCCTTGAGGTTTGCAAAGCCCTAGACTTGTGTTCGTCTCTATTGATGTTCACAACCACCTGGTGAAGCAGGTGCTATCATTATCCCCCTTTTACAATTCTTCCAGTGACTTACCCAGGGTCACACACGGTCAGTGAGGGTCTGAGGGAGGGTTTGACCGGAGCTCTTGCTGCCTCCAGGCCCAGCGCTCTGGGCACTGTCCTGCCAGCTTCCTTTACATAAGTGCAGTGGAGGTCATTCTCACCTCCCTGGAGTCTACCTTTTCCCTTGTCTCTCCTCTGCCCTTTAAGGATCCACCTTCCTGGCAGACCTCAGAATCCTCCCCAGGCCTTCTCCATGGCCTCTCAGACCTATTGGGTCTGGCCTCTCTTTCTCGTGGTAGGATAGAATGCCTGCCCAGGCTCAAGTTAGTGAGAGCATATTTGTGGGGACAGATGAGAATACCTCAGGGAAGGCTCTCATGGGGGCAGAGCCCAGATCTACAGTGACCGCTGGTCCAGCCCCATGATCTTAGAGATGGGCACCTGAGGCCTGAGCCTACCCAGTAGCAGGTGACCAAGGCAAGGTTCCAAACCAGCGCTAACCACACCCCTCAGTCAGGCTCCTTTCCCCTGGTGCCTGGACCATAGCGGCAGCTTCTGAATCAGTTTCCTTGCATCATCAGTTCTCACTGAGCCATCCCCCAGCCAGCTACCAACTTCACCGTCCCAGGCCATGCCCACTGAGCTCCAGGGGCTCCATAGGGCAAGATAAAAGTCCTCAGTGTGGGGAGTTACCCCCCACAAGCTGATGCCTGTCGACTCCTCTGGAAGTATTTCCTCTGACTCCCCTGGGGCACAGATTGCCCTGCTGGCTCCTGGCCAGAGCTTGGGCCTCGTGCTGTTGGCTCCATTCCTCCTCACCTCTCCCTCTTGGCATCTGTTCCCCTCCTACAGGCAGCCTGTCCTGATCGCCACCCCAGTTGTTACCTGGCTTCCCACTTGCCTGGTGTTTGCTAACCCGGGTCCCTGAAGACAAGTACTGTTTCATGTTGTTCTCTCATCTCCAGGGTTTTGTGAAATGTTGGTGCTTAATACATGCTTGTTGAGTTGGCCTGTGGGATTGAGCTCTGGCTAGCCAGACTTTACACTCCATACAAGAAAACAAGGAAATGCAGCCAGGCCCTGTTTAGTGCTTATTAGGAATTCCCCAGGAAGTCGGTGGCATTATTCAAATTCTCTGCATATTTCTAGCAACTGGAGCCAAAGGCCATAGTTCACAGAACTGTCATTGTGGAGAGTTCAGACTTGCGTGACCTCACAGATCTGTGTTTCTTTCCTGTGGGCCCCACTCTGTGGATGCTGATTGAAACTCTCTGTGCCTTCTGGTGCAGATGGTAGAATCCTGGATCTGGAGTCGGGGGACGTCAGGGGCTCCCTCTGGCTTGGCTGGGACCAACACTTGCTCTCCTGACTGCATGGTCACGTTGACGTGGGTGCCCTGGATGAGGATGTTAGTGGAGGGACAGAAGGATGCCAGGAATGGGGAATGACAAACATTTTGGAGTCTTTTTTTCCATTTTCTTTTTAACCTAAAAAGCACCAGATAAAAATGAACATTTCCATGTTCAGTGGCGAATAGAAGCGAATTGTACGTGAGTCTCTATTATGTAGAGCTTGATTTTCTTTGTAAGTAGATCATACATTCCACAGGGGACTTTCAAGGCTGCCCTGCTTGTCTGGAATTCCTTTTTGTCTGCCTTTTCAGGTTTTGGGGGAGGGAATACTATCTCTAGTCTCCTACTTTATTCCCGTGCAAAATGGAAAAGGGCAAAGAAGCACTTTGACACAGCTGGGCACAGTCATAGAAACCCCTGCATTGTCTGTGTTTAAAATCTGAGCCTCATTTACAGCTTGGGTCCATCACCTTTGTGTAGGAGGTGCTAACATGCTTCAGCATCGGATCTCTTTTCTTTTAAAAATTAAATTTTGTCTTATAAATGAACAAAAAGCAAATCCTCTCCCTCGTTCCCTCCCCCTGTCCCACACACATTCGAAAAAGGAGGACAAACCCTTGTTCCAAGTATGTGCTGTCTCTTCCCTAGCTATCCCCCTAGACAGACATCTTATTCTGCACCCCTAGGCCATCACGCTTATGGGCCTCTGCATTGATGGACGTCCTTAGGCTCCTCAGAGTTGTTTGACTTCACAATATGGCTGTCATTGTGTGAATGGTTCTGCTGTCTTCACTCTGCATCCGTTGGTACAAATCTTCCCAGGATTCCCTGAAACCACCCTTGTCAGCATTCCTCATGCACAACAGTGTTTCCTCCCATGCATGCGCTGTGATCTGTCCAGCTATTGCCTCACTGCTGACCAGCCTCTTAGCTCCCAGTTCTTCAACACCACAAAGAATGACTGTAAACCCTTTGGACGTACAAGGGCTTTTTTCCTTCTTCTCAGACCCCTTTGGCTCTCTGGGCCTGTCACCTTTGCATGCCAGGCCCTGTAGTAAGCCTGGGGATGTAGAGGCAGAAACAGCCAGGGCCTTACATTCTAGTCCCAAATAAAGACAATGTATACCCCAAAATAATCCAGAGCATTTTCAAGAAGGAATGAACCTTCTTGCTTAGGGTCAACCGGATCTGAAAAGACCCCTAGAGGATGTGGTTGCACCACATACCTTGGTATTGTACAGGTCTCCCAGCTGTACCAGGTGCCAGGTATCAATGGGAGTAGAAGCTGCCACTGGGCTGGGCACTGTCTCCTCTGCCCCACCAGCACCAACACCCAGCTGACCAGCAAGATTCCTCTTGAATTGGTCTCTTGTGTCCTGTTTACCCTAGGATCTCTTCTAGACCTTAGTAGGAGCCTTTGATCCGTCTGGTCTTGGCCCTGCGGTGGCAAGGTGACTGTGCCAGCATCTCAAGCATCCATACTGCTTAGGATGACTGGTCTGTACCATGGTTCTGGCTCTGGTTTCCGCTAGTGGTCAGTGACCTCTTGCTCAGTCATGTCCAACTCTCCATGTCACCATTTGGGATTTTCTTGGCAAAGATACTGAAGGGGTTTGCTGTTTCCTTCTCCAGCTCATTTTACAGAATGAGGCAACTAAAGCAAACATGGTTAAGTGACTTGCCCAGGGTCACATAGCCAGTGAGTGTCTGAGCTGGTATTTGAATTTAGGAAGATCAGTCTTCCTGACTCTAGGTCCTGCACTCTATCTACCATGCCACCTAGTGGTCCCCAGTGCTTTCCTACCTCAGCCCCAAATCTATGGCTTTGAGTTGTCCTCCAGAAAGAAGGATGCCCCCAGGCTTGTGGTCCATGGTTTCCATGAACAGTGAACCTGTCCTGGAGCTCAGGCAGCTCAGGAGAATTTCGTATCCTCCGTGGCCATGACTGGCTATGACCTTTCTGGAGAGGTCCATGAAGAGAGTCCCTTCCTCCCCTCAGGAAATTCAGGTGAAGTGGTGCTATCTCTTAAAAAGGCAAGGAATTGTGGAGATCTCCCATGAAAGACCCACTCTGACTGTGCAGGTCATTCTTTCTGGAGTTCTCTTTCATATGGTGTGTGATGGGTGGGCTGATGCTCCATCACAATTCCTTCCTCTTATTCAGGGTAAATCTAGGATCTCAAACCAGTCTATGGAACTATTCATTCCCTGCAGATGCTGAATTAGTGAGGTGTTACTTGGTGTCATATTTTTAGAAAAGAGAAAATCTTTATTCTATAGAATATTATTGACCACTTGATAGGGTTAGAATTCCTCAGAGCCTCAGCGCAAAATGTGCTTTCATTGTAGCATTAACTTCTAGAAAAACACAGGGTTTAAAAGTAGTCAAGTTTTTAATGTTGGTTTGATATCACTTGGTACTGAGGGTGTTGGTGATAAGTGTTGGGTATAGGTGGCCACACATGGCACCAGAAACCCTCCTTTTCCCTCCATGCATGTGTGCTCTAGGCCTCCAGCTTGTCCCTCACGTGGCCTTTTGGTATTTAAAGCGAACATTTTGCCCATTTTGATTTGATTTCTAGTTTAATAAAAGTGTCTGAGCTGCCATTTTGGTTTGTCTTGCCATTCTCCTCTTCTTCCAATTCCCAGAACAGCTCCTTCTTGTCCTGAAGGTGCTTCTGACCACCATGTGCTTCCCTTCTGCTAATTTAAGTAATAAGAATAACCTATAATCACATTGTGTCTTAGGGTCCACAAAGGGCTTTCCCCCAACACACCATGAGGGAGGTAGAGGGTGTAAACATCATTGCCGCCATCTTGAGATGAGGGAATGGACCATCAGAGGGAAAACGTTCAGTCTGTAATCACAGAGCTAGGAGGGGCTGAGCCAGGCTGCCATCCCAGCTGCCTCTCCTCAGGAGCAGATCTTCATGGAAAACTGTTCTTCCGCCAACTGTGTGTCTTTCTCTCTTGAAGCAGTTGAGATCTTATCTTCCTTTAGAGATTTTCATCTTGTTTTGAATCCCAGACCCCTGTGTTAGGTGTCTGGTATGGCCTGGGAGGCCCTGCTCAGAACCAAGTTTTTAGCTAATTGGAGGAAATCCTACATTTCAGTTAGAAGCTGGTGACAATACACATCTTTTTCCTCTCTTGAGTTTGCCGACCCCTTCAGATCTGCCTTCAGGTCCAGAGCCCTGCTTCAGAACGGCTCCTAATTAGGACCCATGAACCAGAGGGACTGTCCTGCTCCAATTTCTCCAAAGCTTCTGTCTCTTTCCAGTGTTTTCAAGCTCATTCCCTTCCAATGGCCTTGTTTCATTTGGTGCTTTGCCCTTGGTCTTCCCAGTCTCCAGGCTCCTCGTCACTCCTGGGTCCTTCCCGTTGCCAGGCAGAGACCACAGTCTGCCAACGCTTCCTTGGCACTTGATGTTTCTTCATTAAACCCTATTCTGTGCTGCCCGCATCCCCATCAGCCAGACCTGTGTGTCGTCTGACTTGTGCTGTCTCTTTTCCCGACTTAGAAGCCTACATTGTCTTCTCCTTTCTACAGAGACAAGCCTGGCATGCATGGCCCTTTTCAGTCTGGACCCACATTATCTCTCCAGACTTGCCCTCAGATTCCATTCTCTCTGGTGAGTTTGTTACTTTCAGAAGCCCCTTGGCTTGTTCTTGCCTCTGTGTATTTACTCGGGGCCTTCTCTTTTCTTGCTATACTATACGTGCTCCGTTCCTTTAAGACCTAGCCTCTGTCAAGCCCACCTTCCCTGCCAGCCTCGTCTGCCAGGGCTGACTCTTTTTCCTCAGGGCTCATTGCCCATGCCATGGAGCTGGAACTCCAGGGTTACCATGGTTTCTGCAGGTGCTTGTACTGCCAGCCAACACCAACCCTCTCTCTTCCAGCTGGTTTCTTCAGTGATGACCACAGAACATTCATCTGGGAGGCCTCAAAGAAGGTGCCCCTCTTAGAGGCATAGTGCAGGGAGATTGTGGCCCAGAGAGACAAAGGCTGTTTTCTGGGCTCCAAAAGTCAAGCCAACTTGTCCTGGCTGGAGATCTGGCTGGGAATGACTCGGGTCCAATTGATTTAAGCACCATTTATGCCGGACAGTGGCCCTTCTGCTGAGATGCCATTGAATGTCCTCCTGTGGTCCAGAGGCTTTCTAAATTAGATTCTGCTCTAAAAGAGAGGGTCCTCATTCACTTCTGCTGAGCCTGTGGGGGCAAGATTGCTTTGTGGACAATAATAGTAACCATAGTGGGGCCAGGTGCGGCTGGCTGGCTTCAGGGCTGCCAACATGCCTTCCTTCCATCTGATCCTCCCAGTGGCCCAGAGGTTGGCACTCTTATTTATTCCCATTTTAGTGGTGAAGACACTGAGGTTAAGAGATGTTAAGTCGCGTTGCCTGCTAGTATCAGGCCCACACATGATGCCCTTGGTGCTCATTATTAATCAGATTTGAAATGTTATTACAAGAAACTTAGCATGGGAGGTACCATAGGGGCATGGGTGTCTTGTTGCCAGGGAGGAAACTGAGGCCCAGAGATTAGGCACTTGTTCTATGGCAAAAACCTGCCTTAGGCCAAGCTCCCGAATTGTGCCAGGCATGGGGCTGAGCACTCTCCCCACTCTCTTCTGTCATCTCTTCAGCCACTAATAAGATTTTCTTCAAGTGCAGGTCTGACCATGTCACTGCCTTCCCCCTGTTGCCTCCAGGAACAAATACAAAATTCTCTGCTTGGCATTTGAAGCCCTTTGTAGCCCAGCTCTCTTCCCCCTTGCCAGTCCCTGACATGTTCTTTTTGATTGAGTGACCCTGGCCTCCCAGCTCTGTCTGTCTGTAGGCTCTGGGCCTTCTCTCTGGCCAGCCTGTCCTGGAACGCTCTCTCTCCTCTGTTCTGATGATGAGCTTCCTTCCTTTAAGTCTCAAGTAGACCCCCACCTTCCACCCAAAGCCTTCCCTTCCCCCTCTTAATTCTGGTTCCTTCCCTCTGGTTATCTTGTATAGAACTGACTTTGTCTAGATCTGTTTGCCAGTTGTCTCTTCTTCAGACTGTAAGCTCCTCGAGGACAGGACCTGTCTTTCGCCTCTTTTTGTAGCCACAGGGTTTAGCACAACACAGTGCCTGGCAGCAGCAGGCACTTAATAAGTGTTGACTTGTTTACATAAGCAGTAGCGGTCTGTGACTCAGCTGCAGCCCTCTGCTCACTGGGCCAGTCAGGGTTCTGTCTGAAGCGCCGCTGCATCAGATGTGGTGACCTAAATAAAGGTCCACAGTGTTCACATTTTGCTGCACCAGAGTTTTCATCAGATGAGCTCATGGAAGAGAAAGACAAGGTCACAAGGCTCTTCCTTTTCCTTAAGACAGAAGATGACTGCATTTCTTAGTATAGCAGAATTCTGATTTCTGGATAATTGAATTCTGATGGGACTGTCTCTGAAAGCCCCTGAGTGCCAGGACCCTTGCTTCCCACCTTGTGTGTCTGCAGTGATCCTAACGAGCCATTAGCCTGGTGTGAGGCCCCCAGATGAGTCCATCAGCATTGGTAGGGCTGCGGGAGGCAGCTCTGGGACGATCTGGACCCAAGTATGTGTCTCCTGAGCCGGGAGTAAGGGCCCTCTGGGGACGTCAGCTCTCCTCTCTTGGCCTTCCTCCTGGCGAGGCCCTTTGTATCCATGCGTCAAGGGCCCAAACTGGGAACCAGAGCAGTCACTGGTTTTTGCTCGTCCTCGTGAGCTGCAGCCAGAGAGAGCGGGTGCTCTAGCTCAGCAGGGGAGCCAGCCTTCGCCTTTCAGTCCTCATCACTGCTGGGCTTATGGCCCTGTCCCTTCTCCCCTTTCAGTGATTTTGTCCCTTTGTTTCGTGATCCCTTTCAGGCTCCAGATGATGATTAATTGTGTTTTAGCCAACGGTAATCAATTGTGCTCCCACTAATTTATAAAAGCACGTTGCCCTTTTATTTAGCCCTTGGTGGCTTGTTTCACCTTCGGCTGAGTATTTGAAGGTTTCTTAGTAAGCCGGTCTATGGGTCTCCTCTAGGGAAACACTGCATTCTGTGTGATATATAATGTTGTGGTGGTTGTTATGAGTTGGGTCTGACTCATACTGGTCCCGTGTGAGTTTTCTTGGCAAAGACACCAGACTGCTTTGCCATTTCATTCTCCAGCTCGTTCTACTGATGAGGAAACTGAGGCAAACAGGGTGAAGTGACTAGCCCAGGGTCACACAACTAGGAAGTGTCTGAGGCCCAATTTGAACTCAGGAAGATGAGGCTACCTGACTCCAGGCTGGGCAGTTTATCCACTGCATTCCATGCATAATATACAGCAAAGTATATAAGCCATAGTAATGCCTTTGGGGGGCATGTTAGGGGTCTGTGGACTGTTCTGGAAGGTGACAACTCTCCATGCTGGGCAAAAGAGAGACCCAGGATAAAGTGTGGCGGGTGCACGTTCGCCAGTTCTTTTGCATGGACGTGCTCGGGACATGGGGTGAGTCTGCCCTTCCCTCCTCCACTCTCTTTTGGGGCTGCTCCAGCCTCTGAGGCCGTGGAGCCGGCAGCAGGACAGCCCAAGGTGCTTCCCTGGTCAGTGGGAGGACTCTTAGGCTTCCTGGGAGCCCGGCTAGCATGAACGCCTTCTGACGGCTCATGCTGCTTCCATGTAATGCCCTTCCAGGACCCGGCTATGTTTTTGTTTGAGCTACAGTAGCTTAGTGGGGATAAAGAAAGATACTGTTTACCTTCTATCGTTTCCACAGCGACCATTTTTCTGCACCATCTGCTCTTTGATACAGCTGTGAGATCACAGATCCCTTGAAACGGAGGAGGCTGACAGCTTTTAGATGCCTCCAAAGTCTCCTGCCTGGAAAGCCAACAGGCCCCGAAAGGAGAAGGCATTGTCTACAAGGTCACCTAGCTCAGATGGTGGGGAAGCAGAACAGAGGAAGCTAACTTTCCTTCCTAGTTCTCCATGGTTTAGACCAATGCGTATGGACACAGTGCTCCTCAATGGCGGAAGGAGGAACATGCTCGGAAGTTGCAGGCAATGTGACTTTCCCTCCCTGTGAGGTCAGACTACAGAAGTGAGAGCTGCCTGCCAGTGGGCAGGCTGCTGAGGGTGGGAGGAAACAGGCCACCCAGCTTGGAGAGCCTACGAAGGCCTCTGGCTCAGGTATGGCTACACTCGCCAGCCTCGGAGGCCCTTTCCAGATCTGTGATTCAGATCCTATTGACTCCTTTCTTCTCGAAGACAATTGAAGAGCATTAGACACATGTCCCCAGAAGGAGATGGGCTGATACTGTAGCTGCCAGCAGCTGCTCACTGATTCAGGGTCATTTCACAATCAGTTGTCTGATGAAGATGATGAAGCCCCAGGCGAGGCAATGCTTGCTCTCCAAGACAAGGGGGAGAAGGACACATTTTGGATGTGAATTTGGGGGGTGTCAAGTACGGCATGCCGAATCAGAAGTTTGATGGGGGAGCCAATCAAGGGAGAACCATCTGGGGCATCCTTAGAAGGGACAGTGCTGTCAGGAAGAAGGAGGTGATTGGCCATCGCCCTCTGCCCTGCTTAGACCCCATCTGGAGTGTTTGGTTCGGCCCTGGCCACCCTTTGGAAAGGGCAGTGAGGAGCTGCAGAGGGTCCAGAGGAGGGAGGCCAAAGAGAAGGATTTGGAGTCCATACCCCCATAAAGGTCACTTGAAGGAACTGGAACTGTTTGGGCTAGAGACGAGAAGGGTCTGGGGAAGACGGAGCCAGAGAACTGTCTTTAGGTGTTTGTCTGTGGAATGACCTCTGTGGCCTCAAGGGCAGAACCTGGAGAAATGAGGGAAGGTATAAAAAAGCTGATTTAGGCCTGAGGTCAGGAACACCTTCCCCCCCAAGGAGAGCCCTCCCAGCATGAGAGGACCAGCCTTGAGAGATGATGGGCCCTTCCTCCCTTGGAGGTCTTCAAGCAAAGACTGACTGACCATTTCTTTGGTAGGATGTAGTGGCATTTTCTTTCTTTCGTCCCTCCTTCCTTCTCTCTCTCTGTTCCCTCCCTTCCCCTCCTTCCTTCCCCCTCTCTCTGCTCCCTCTGAGCCCTGTTTCTTCCAGCTCGGAGCCTCTGCTCTTTGTAGCCATGGCTGTCTAAAGGCTTTGGGGCCATGTTAGCTATGACCATGGGGGTGACATTCCATTTAGTCCCACTCTCCCCAAGGTGCTGCCCTGCTGTGTTCTTGAGGTCTCCTTTCCCCTTTGTCTTTCCTTTAAACAGCCGCTTAATACATAGCCCCATTTTATGTGACTGCACCTAGCAAAGGCCCTGATGAAACTCGCTTCCACTTCTTTAGTGACTTCAGGCTTACAAAATTCTTTAGGTTCATTATCTCATTTGAGCCTTACAATAACCCTGTGAACTAGGCGCTCTTATTAGGCCTGTTTTACAGATGAGGAAACTGAGACCCGGAGAGATGAAAGTCATTCAGCAAAGTGTAAAGGCAGGATCAGCTTCAGGTCTTTGTGACTCCAAGTCCAGCATTCCAGCCCCTTCAAGCTGCAGCTTTGTTTTACCTGTCTTTGTTCATTGAGGAAGACAGGAAGTATGTGATGGACAGAGTAGAAAATGTCGTGCTCTCTTTTTCCTTCCCCTTCCCCCTTTCCTTCTAAACTTCGTAGCCATCAACAAAGATAAACAAGATTATAAACATTAGTATTTGTGTGTATCTGTGTATATGTACACATGCACATACGTGTGCACGTGCGCACACGTGCTCATACACACACACACACACACACACACACACACACACATAGAGTTCTATGAAGAAGCACCTTTCCCACCACTTTTCCTCATGGGCACTTCTCTTATTCACCCTTTTGTTTCCAAACAGCCACCATTCCCCACACAGAGAAAATCCTGGCTCTTTTGAATCACCGAGTTACTCAAATAACTATTTGATCCTTACCCCTGCCTTCAGAATAAGCTTATTTGGGGAGAAAGTAGAGGGAGGAAGCAAACCACTCAAGCATGATCAAGGCAGCTTGGGAATGAGTGGCCTGTGGACAGTGACCAGGTCCTGAAGTAGAGCCTCACCAGCAGGGAGAACCAGGAAGATTTGCTTGTGAATGAGATGAGCAGTCATTTGACTGTTAACTGATCATACTTGTCAGATGGGAATTTCAAAAACCTAAGCTCATCTGCCAATATATTTGTGTTTGCCTTTCCTGGTTGGCTGTATCTGTCCCCCACCCCCAGCTTGGGTGTTTGGCATTCTGATGTTTCTACTGCAGGGGCAGGGCTTCTGGGAGAACCTTCTGAGGCTGGGGCTGTTTCCCCTCCAGAATATTAAATATGGAACTACATATACATATATCAGAAATGCTAATCGTTTGACAAATTTTCAGCCTGGAAATTGGCTTTAATTTCTTCCAAGTCCCTGAAATTTCCAAATCACAGAATTGGAAGGAAATTCAGTGATCTCCCAGTCTTAACCATGCTTGAAAGGGGTCTCTGCTCATGGCGATGGTCTTCTGGGCTGTGTCTTTAACCCCAATACCTTCGGGCCTTAGCCCCCCTCTCCCACCCCAAAATTTGTTGGGTTCTGTCATCACATTTTGAGCCCCCAAAGTTTCCCATGGCCAAGTTAGTTTGGCAACTGCTGCCCTAGGTCTGGAACCTTAAGCCAACCAGGATACTCACAGAGCTTGAGATGTTCCACTCCCCCCTCTCCCCAGCTTGTTTTCAAAAGAAGGACATAAAGGAAGGAAAACCAGCCAATCTTCAAGCTTTGTTCAGTCCTTGGCCAGCAGGCACTTTGCTGGCACCAGCACCAAGTTCCTGGATCAGCACTAATTCAGCCCTATCTCTACCTCGGAAGGAGCTGCCTGCAGGGAGGGGGAATGATTGATGGTCACAGAGGGAGGCTCATAACAATGACAGAGGTGGCCTGGGGAACTGGAGCATCCTGGAGGACTCTGGTTGTTTTCCTGGAGAAAGTCCCATGAATAGGAAGACGGCACTTTTAAAAATTTTTTACAGCATATTCCCTGACCATTTCCTTTCATATTAGACTGATATAATCTGTGCTTTCAGTTCCTGTAGCAGTGACTGGCCTCCCCATCCAATCATCAGCTCAGGTTGTTCTCATACATTCTGAGTGGGTAGGGATTTTAGTCAGTCAGTAGCATTTATTAACCACCTACTATGTTCCAGGCACCCTGCTAAGCACTGAGGATACAAAAAAGAGACAAAAGATGGTCCCTGCCCTCAGGGAACTCAAAATCCAATGGAGGAGACAACAAGCAAAGAAATATATACAAAGCAAACTCTAAGAGGAAAAATAGGAAATAATTAACAGAAGGAAGGCACTGGAATTAAGAGAAGTTGGGGAAGGCTTCCTGTAGGAGGTAGGATTATAGTTGAAACTTAAAGGAAGCCAGGGAAGTCAGTAGTTGGAACAGAGGGAGAGCATTCCCTGCTTGTGGGACAGTTAGGGAAAATGCCTGGAGCTGAGAGATGGAGGTTCTTGTTCATAGGTCAGCCAGGAGGCCAGGTGTAAGAAGAAAGAGAGGAGGGGGCTGGGTGATAAAGTGCTAAACAGCATTTTGTATTTGATCCTGGAGGCAATAGGGAGCCACCGGAACTTACTGAATGGTGGGGTAGGGTGTTGTGGTGTGGGTGACATGGTGACAATTGCGCACTAGGAAGATTGTGTTGGTGGCTGGGAAGATGGATTGAAATGGGGAGAGACTTGAGGTAGGTAGATGGCCCAGCAGCTATTGCCATAGTACAGGTGTAAGGAGATGAAGGCCTGCTCCAGGATAGGGGCAGAGTTAGAGCAGAGAAAGGAATGTATTGGAGAGATGCTCCAAGGTGAAAGCAACAAGAGATGCTGCAAAG
Organism: Pseudochirops cupreus; assembly: GCA_028627135.1. Lineage (NCBI taxonomy): Eukaryota > Metazoa > Chordata > Mammalia > Diprotodontia > Pseudocheiridae > Pseudochirops > Pseudochirops cupreus. The sequence goes on along the minus strand of CM053584.1, from coordinate 395,762,127 downwards.
GTGAAATCTACAAGAAATGCTGCAGAGGTGAAACCGACAAGAGATGCTGCAGAGTTGAAATCTGCATGAAATGCTGCAGAGGTGAAACTGACAAAAGAGGATGAGAGGTGAAATTGACAAGAGATGCTGCAGAGGTGAAATCTGCAAGAAATGCTGTAGAGGTAAAACTGACAAGAGATGCTGCAGAAGTGAAATCTATAAGAGATGCTGCAGAGGTGAAATCAACAGGCCTTTTCACTATATTGGAGATGGGCCAGGAGAGAAAGAGTGAGGAGTCTAAGATGACTCATATGTTAGGAGCCTCAGGGACTGGGAGGAGGATGTTACACCCTGCCATATAGAGAAGGGAAGGTAGGAGGATGGCTCACACAGCTAGTAAGTGTCTGAGGTAAAATTTGAACTCAGGTCTTTCTGACTCCAGGTCCACTGTGCTACCTGGCTGCCCTGCCGGTTTTTGAGGTATCTTAAAAACCCCAGAAACTTTATTTTGCTTCTTTCTGTTTGCTTCAGTAAATGTGTTTAATTTCTATGTGAGCGAATAGTCCTTTGGGGGTCATACTCAAGTTGGGAAAGAAAGATTAGGGTTCTTTAATGGGAAGGAGATGGACTTCATAATTACCTGGAGAGGCTTATACAAATTGATGCTAAGTGAGAAGAGCAGAACCAGGAAAAACTTGTAAACAATCACAGACACATCGTACATATGATGACCAACCTTGATAAACTGGACTATCCTCAACAACGCACAGCTAAAAGACAACTCTACAAGCCTCAGGATGGAAGGAGAAATCTAAACTCAGAGAAAGATATAGAAAGACTATAGTTTAAATGGAGACTGAAGCATAACATGCTATCGTTCTTTTTCATGTTTTGCTTTTTTTTCCCAGTGATCACTCATAGGTTACAAGCCTTCTATATAACCAAACTATTGTACAATGTGAAAGTATTTGCAGATCCTATACACGATTGTACGCTACCATGGGGGAAGGGGAAGGGAGGGGAGAAAAATCTGAAACTCAAGTGATTGTGGAACTGAATCTTGTACACTAAAAGTAAATAAACAAGTCATTAAAAAAAAAAGATTAGGGTTGTTTGAGGGTCAGCTGTAAGTTATGATGTGATTAGACTCAATAAATGTTTTGGTCTGTGCGGAGCCTTACCTCCTTGAGGGAGTAGCCTGGCTATGGAATCTCTAGGTCAAAGAATATAGACTTTCAACCACTTGATTTGCATAATTCCAAATTGCTTTCTGGAAGGTTAGTTAAACTAATTCACAACTTCATCAACAAAGCGTTAGTGTATCTGACTTTATATGTAACCATACCTGAGGAGAAGTATTCATTTAACCTCCACCTCATCTCCTAGGTCTTTTTCCACCAAATGCCAGTGTCTTCCTCACCTTGGAAGGTCATTTTACCCCTGGCTTTGTTATCCTGGAAGTTCACTCTGTCACTGTGGCCCCTTTATCTGATTGGTTGCTTCTTCCCAGAACTTTCATTTTAAGGAAAGTTATCTATATCTATATCTGTCTGTCTGTTTGTCTATCTTTCTATCTATATTCTGTGTGTGTGGGGGGGTGCAGCTAGGTGGCTACCTAGGCTAGAACGTGGGATCTGGAGTTAGGAAGGCTTCTTTTTCGTTGTTGTTCAGTTTTTTCAGTCATGTCCAACCCTTTGTGACCCCATTTGGGGTTTTTTTTTGGTCTTTTTTGGAGGGGGAAAGGTAGAGCAATTGGGGTTAAATGACTTGCCCAAAGTCACAGCTAGTAAATGTTAAGTGTCTGAGGCTGGATTTAAATTCAAGTCCTCCTCACTCCAAGATCAGTGCTCTATTCACTGTGCCAGCTAGCTGCCCCAATTTGGGGTTTTCTTGGCAGAGATACTGAAATGGTTTGCCTCCTTTCCCAGTGGATCCATTTTGTTGGGCAATCAGAGGTTAAGTGACTTGCCCACAGTCACACGACTAGGAAGTATCTGAATCTTGATTTGAACTCAGGTCTTCTTGATTCCAGACCCATTGTTCTATCTAGTGGCGCTAAGATTTATCTTCCTCAGTTCTAATCTGGCCTCAGACATTTACCAGCTGTGTGACCCTGGGCAAGTAACCTGTTTGTCTCAGTTTCCTCATTTATAAACTGAGCTAGAAAAGGAAATGGCAAACCCCTCTATCTTTGCTAAGAAAACCCCAAATGGGGTCACAAAGAGTCAGCCACAACTGAAATGACTGAAGAACAATATAAAAATCAATACACATACATACAAAATCAATATATAAAATTTATGTATGTGTGTGCTTATACTATATATCACATATATTATATATTTATATTTACGCACATGTGTATGTGTGTTAGATACACTTACTGAAGCAAATTTTCTTCCTTTATTATAGCACAGTGTATTCCCACACAGGGAATTCAGTAACTCTCCTATCCATGGGCATTTTCTTCGCTTCCAAAATGCTGCTAGAAGGATTTTGGTGTTCCTAGTGCCTGCCTTTCTGTCTCTGACCTGCTTGGTCTGTCTGCTTAGTAGTGGCCTCTCTGGGTCAAAGAGCATGGATATTTTTGTCACTTTCTTAACATCATACCAAGCTGCTTTTTCAAATGGCTGGCTCTCTTCACAGGTTTACCAACAATGCATCAGTGTGTCCTTCTTTCCACAAAAGCCCTGTCTTTTGTCATCTTTGCCAATTTGCTGGGTGTAAATGGAATAAAAGGCATTTATGAAGTCCTCACTGTATGCCAAACACCATGCAAAGCGTTGTGGGTATCCATAGGAAGACAGCATCTCCAGCTTTCAGGGCGTTCACTCTATCTCTGGTAACACACAGAAGAGGGTGTGCAGCAGGGCAGATGGAAAGGCCTCCTGGGCTTCAGGGCGCTGAGGCAGGACAGACGGTGAGGCCCAGGAGTTCTTTGGGGACATTAAGGTGGTTTTGTTTTGCATTTCTTTTATTTGGGGATTTGGAACCATTTGTCATGTGGCTGTAAGCAGTTTTTGATTCTTCCTTACCAGTGTTCTCTGAGGGTTACTCATCCACAACTTGGGGGACAGTGCGAGGCTGGGAAGTGTGTTCTTAATTTCTTGTGATGAACAGGGTTTTTCACGTACACTTTGTCTGTCTAGCTCATCAACATGTTTTCCAGTCCATTTTAGCCCTGGTAGGCAGGTTTCTAGAAGCAGTCACCGAAGTGATCCGGGCTCTGCACAGCCAGACTGGCCCGAGGCTCAAGGGCATTTGAAATACAGGCCACTGGAAGTAGAATTTGTCAGATCATCAAGGCTTGCTCATGCTAATTAGACAGAGATCTGAAAATACCTTCTATTTAGAAAATATGCAGCATTAGTACCCTAGGAAATTGATTTTACATTTTGTCAAGACAGCACTGGTTTTAAGAAGAAAGCGCCCCTAGGGTCATTCATTGTGTGCTGACCACTGCATCCTTGAAAAGCATCCAGGGCAGTCCTGTCTTTCAGGATATAGAGTGAATGGCCCAGGGCCACCGGCAGAGAGTCAGCTTCCTCTTCCAATGGCCCTTCCCTAGTCCTGCTTCTCACTTGTGCCCTCTAGGCATGGGAGGACCAGAAGCAAGTGCCCGGAAAAACGGCAGGCACTGCTTGGCCATTCATTGTCAGTTATCTGGGTACTCGGCCATTTTTCTAGGCCATTGACTCCTACATCGTGAAATGGAAGCAGCTGCTTTTTTTCCAGAATTTTCTTATGTAAGAAACAATCGTCTCTTGTGTAGTAAGAGGCTGGTGTCTGAGCAGACTTTTTAAGAGGTTATAGAGTCTTTTTGCTGTGATCAGCGTCCAAGCTTGACTAACCTTTCCAGCCAATTTCCAGGAAAATGCTCCTCTTTACCCAGCTCTTTGTTCTCTGGTGCTGATGGAAGCTGCTTCTCAGACCCGTCCTTTCCCTCTTTCCCACTTCTTGAAGCCTATTTGAGTGGTTGCCCAGGTCCTCTTGACTCTGGGGCTTGGCCCCCTGCCTCCCTGGACATGACTCCATTAAAAGGGCCAGGGGACGTGCTTCTAGTTCCAAGCATCAAGACGATCCTACAGAGCAGCTTACGAGGGGCCTGTGGTCAGTTTTAAATTCTTAAAAAAATATATATTTTGATATCTGTGTGTCAGCATGTCCATAGAATTGGCTTCCTTGGTAATCCTGCATAGTCTATTTTATGCATTTAAAGACAGGATTCTGAGAAGGGATCCCTTGACTCCCCCAATCCCTCAGTGCCAAAAGGGTCCATGATCTTGAACAATGTTTGCTTTGCTGTGTCTCCTGCTGGGTTGCCCAGAGAGCACATGCTTCCTCTTCCTGCTCTGAAAGGAGGCGCTAGATGAGACTGGTCTCACTCCCGTGAGTCCTGCAGATTCCACAGCTCATGACTGTCCTTGAGAGAATGTTGACTTTGCTTCTTTCCTCTGGGCTGAGATATTTGCAGGAAGCAGGAGAGGCTGCCCTTAGGGGAAGGGAGTGCTGTGAGACTTGGAGGAGGAAGCACCACCTCGGGGTGGGCTGGGGTGGCAGCCTCCATCAGCTGGTGGTGCCCAGGCTCTGTGGCCAGGTGCCTACGCTGGTGTTTGCCTGCCTTCCCAGAGTGTCTGATTCAGATGTTCCAGCAGAAAATACTCATCCTGTCGTTGTTGAGTTGTTTTTCAGTCATGTCCCGCTCTCCATGAGCCCATTTGGGGTTTTCTTGGCAGAGACACTAGAATGGCTTGTCATTTCCTTCTCCAGCTCCTTTTATAGATGAGGCAAATGGGGAAGTGACTTGCCCAGGGTCACCCAGCTGGTGAGTGTCTGAGGCCAGATTTGAACAAATGAAGATGAGTCTTCCTGACCCTGTGTAGTACTATGGCGCCACCTTAGGCCATGAAGTTTGCCTTCCTCACAATTTATGCTCATAGTGAACCCATTCATGTTAAATCTATGTTTGTAATCCCCAGATCCTCCCTGTTGTGCTGGGAGCCTCCCCCAGTGCTCCTCTCCCTGGCCCCCTGAGTCAGGAGGTGGTCCGGGGCCACTGTGCCATGGTCCTCATTTTGGTCTTGTTGGAAGCTTCCTTTGCCTTCAGCCCTTGTGATCTCCTGTGGGACCTTCCCCTTCTGCAGGTGCTTCACTCCTTGCCCCACCCCCTTTGCTTCCTCTAAGGCCCGTCCAGGTGTTTTCCTTCTCTTAGATAATTGGTCACCAGTCTTGGCATCCTTTTGTGTTGGGTGACTAGTACTGGTGTGTTGTAAAAGGCCTCCTTCCCTTGTTTCGTGGGGGGGCTACAGAGTCTAGGGAAGGGACTTGGGGCACAAGGGGCACCTTGACCATGGGGCCACCTCCCTTGTCTGGGAGTGCCTTCTTGGAGATCGCCCCAACCTCCAGAGGAACTCCAGTGGTCATTCATCAGTAAGCCCTAATTAGTGCCTCCTCTGCCAGACCATAGGGAGATAAGAGGGTGGCTGTTCTTGGGGAGTGCCCGGTCTTAGGGGCGGGGCAGGAGATGGTTTGTATGCAGAGAAGCAAAGACAAGATGTAGTCAACATAAAGAGCTAGAGACTGGGGGAACAGTGACCTGGCCACTGACTCATGAGAGCCTTCTAGGGGAGGGCAGGGGCACCTGAGCTGGGCTGGAAGGAGACTCAGATGCAGGAGAGTGGGAGGAATGGGAGGTCAGCCTGGAAAGGCCAGATCGAACCAGGTTGGGAAGGGCCTGGAATCAGGTTGGCCAGAGCTGGCGGAAAGTTGTCCAGGCAGAACAGAGGCTATGAGTGAAGGTGGTACCCTGGCCAGGAACCTGGGTGATGTTGGGAGGTGGGTGGACATTAAGGCAAAGAGAATGAACTCCCTGTTGGACCTGTTGGATCTGGGGGTGTCTCTGGGATCGTCAGGAGCAGAGATGTGGCCGTGTAGCCAGAAGTGTGGGATTGGTGCCAGACCCGTGGCAGCTGGTGGGTGAAATCTCATAATGGCCAGCAGAGACAGAGGGGAGGCAGGCAGTGGTGGTGACCCCTTCCCTGGTGGGCAGGCCAGTGTTTATTTATGGATCCTGTTTAGAAGGCAAAAGCCTAAAAGATGGGACTTTGGGATGCTGATTATGGGTCTACACCTACCATGTGGCAGGAACCACTTCCAAAGCAAGATTGTCCGTTCTGAGGCCTCTCTGGCTAGGACCCATCTTCTTGGGGAAAGCACTTGATGTTAACAGTTGTGAAAATGGGCTCAATGTTAAATTTAGGTGATTGAGTTATTAAAGTTAGTGTCTCTTTCTTTGGTTCAACAGAGTGAAACCTTCCATGTTTGGTTCTGAGCTGACTGACTGACCGAAGGAAACCATCCTTCTGAGTCCCCTCCTTCTGGCAAAGGGGGCCATCACCTTGGAACAGGGGGGAAGCAATCTTCAAGGTAAAGTCACTTAAAACACATGGTGGAGTTGCTTTTGTTCAGGTTAAGAAGCTGAAATTGAGAAGCAAGAGGGACAGAGTCCTGGGGGACCCAAGTACAAGCGCACTCTCTACTCTGCTATCAGGGGTACTGCCATGTGAGGCCCTACTCCTCCTTGCCCAAGGCTCCAAATGCGTTTGGTTGTGTGATCCCCCCAAATACGTTTGGACAGTTCCATGTTCGTTCATAAATGACACGTGTCCACTTCTGCAGGTGGCCCTGAGGTCAGTTGACTTCAAGGCCCCCAAAGGTCTGTACATTCCAATGGAAACCCTGCATCGGGGGCGAGGCTGATTCAATCATATCCCGTCTACCTGAACTTTGGCTGCTAAACATCCATATTCCCTAATGTCAGCCCACCAGGAAGTGCTAGCTAGTTGTAAAGAGCTCACTTCAGAGCCCATGGAAGCTTGTTGTCTGGAACCTTAGGCAGCAGTCTGGAGAATTCCTGTTCCCAGGTTTGCACACATGCAGAGCTGTAACACAAGCATCTTTTTGGAGGCACCATCATGCCTTTCCTGGCTCCTCTCCTCTGCTCAGGAGTCTCTCTTGAAAATCAATCACTTTCTCACTCTCTGTTATAACTGGCCTTTACCAGGGAGGGACAGAGGAAGCGAGGTTATCATTGGAATAGGCATGAGCTAGTGAGCTCACCCCTGTTTGATTCTTGGATGTCCCAGGAAAGGTCAGCAGATGGGGAGCCGTAGTCTATCCTTGGTCAGAGGAAAATGCTGTCTCCCTTCTCTTCAGGTTCAGTGGTCTTCCCAAGGGGGCCCTTTGCCAGGAGACAATCAGCCAAGCTCCCAGGGGTCCTGACCCATCTCCTTACACCACCCTACAGCCTGGGGGAGGCACTGAGCCTCATCAGTTCTTTGACACTTTCTGTGTGTGTGTGTGTGGGTGTTTGTGAGTGTATAAGTGTGTGTGTGAGTGTGTGTGAGTATGTGTGTGAGAGTGTGTGTGTGTGTGTGAGTGTGTGTGAGTGTGAGTGTGTGTGTGTGAGAGTGTGTGTGTGTGAGTGTGTGTGTGAGTGTGTGTGTGTGTATGTGTGTGTGTGAGTGTGTGTGTGTGTGTGTGTGTGTGTGTGTGTGTGTGTGTGTGTGTATGTCTCAGGTGAACTAATCAAGTATGATGCTCTGAATGACCCAGCCCCCACTCTGGGGCCTGGAGTCCTATACCAAGCCATCAGGAAGGAGTTGCCAATTGTATTAGTGGAGTGGCTTTCTTCCCTGGGAGCTGATCTCCCTGGGGAGATCTCAGGGGAGCCTCAGCCTGACTTGAGTCACTAACAGGGACTTCCTCACACTTTTATTTTCCCTTAATAGTATTCTGTTTTTTCTAATTACATATAAAAATAGTTTTCAACATTCATTTTGGTAAGATTTAGAGTCCCCCAATTTTCTCCCTCCCTCTCTTCTCTCCTTCTCCAAGACAGCAAGTGATCTGATATAGGTTCTACATAGACAATAATATTAAACCTATTTCCACCTTATGCATGTTGTGAAAGAAGAATCAGAACAAAAGGGAAAAACCACGAGAAAGAAAAAACAACAAAAAAGGGAAAATTGTCCGCTTTGATCAGCATTCAGACTCCACAGTTCTGTCTCTGGATGTGGACAGCATTGTCCCTCATGAGTCTTTTGGAGTTGTCTTGTATCATTGCATTGCTGAGAAGAGCTAAATCTATCACAGTTGCTTTTACTGTGTACAGTGTTCTCCTGGTTCTGCTCCCCTCACTCTGCATCCGTTCATATGAGTCTTTCCAGGTCTTTCTGAAGTCCATCTGCTCCTCATTTCTTATAGCACAGTAATATTTTCCATAACATTCATGTCCCACCACTTGTTCAGACATTCCCCAAGTGATGGGCATGCCCTGCCACCACAAAAAGAGCTGCTAGCAATATTGTTGTACGTGTGGGTCCTTTCCCTTTTTTTATGCCCTCTTTGGGATACAGCCCTAGGAGTCTGCCTCACACTTAACAAAAAAGAGCTTTACTTAGCCACAGCATGGACGGGCCACTTAGCCAGGACCCATCCCTGGAGCAGGCGGGCCTGCTCCTCCATATCTCCAGACAGAAATGTGTCAACATCTCAGGTTGGGCCAGATGGGACACAGGGACTCTCCCACCATCAGATAAGCTGCCAAGTCAGAGGGTGCTCCTCGTGGCCTGCTCTGCGTACCCTCAGTGACTGGGAAGCTCCATCAACAGACTGAGCCTCCAGCCTCAGCCCCTCAAACCCGTCAGATCTTGGGGGTGGTTTTTAGGGAAAATGTAGCCCTGGCTGCATGGCTGAGATGTCAGTAGGTGTGGCAGCTGGCACCCCAGGCCAAGAGAAAAGACAGAAGCTTGAATGATAGACTTTGCTTTTTAATTCAAAAAGACTTTTAAAAACAAGGGAAATTGGGTTGTTTTAGCTGCTTGTTCCCACAGGAGCTGAGGAGCTGAGAGAGACAAAGAGAGAGAGGAGAGAGAGACAGAGAGGAGAGAGACAGAGAGGAGAGAGACAGAGACAGAGAGAGGGAAGGAAGAAGGAGGAGGAGGGAAGCAAAGAGAATGAGAGAGAGAGAGGGGGGGAGAGAGAGAGAGAGAGAGAGAGAGAGGGAGGGAGAGAGGTGAAGAGAGGGAAGAGATGGGAGGGAAGAAGAGCAAGACAGAGAGAATGAGAGACAGTGAGTGAGCAGCTGGAGGAGAGAACATTCTAGGCCTTTGCACCCAAACCAAGTGGTCTCTGTCTCCCATCTTGGTCTCTCATCATTTCCCAGACCCATAGAACCATCCAGCCTCAGTCTGTCCTCTAGGCTCCATCCCCCATCACAGCCAACCACTGGACGTTCCCCCAGATGTAAGACCTCTTGAATTTGTCTCTGGGCTTTGCCCCCACCTCAGTCAAGTTGGGTGTCCAGCCGTGGAGTCCCTGGCCTTGCTGCCCGCCCCCAGGCTCCTCCTTGTCCCCTTCCCGGCCTTGGCTTCTTCTTCCCTGGGGCTCCTCATCGGTTCCTTTGCCTTGAGTGCTGCCTGGCTGCCCATTCTAGAGTCTGGCTCTGACCACTACCTCCTGGGCTCACAAAGGGACTTCTCAGTTTCCTCCTGTACCTGGAGTCAACTCCTGCCTCTTCACAGGCCTCTCCTCCCTCTCGCCTTCCCCATCTCTGTCCCACCCTCGGGAAAGACCTTTAGAGTTACTTGCATAGACTGGGCCCAGAAACCGCTTGCTGGTATAGTGGAGAATCCTGGGCCTGGAGTCAGGAAGACCTGAGTTCAAATCCAGCCTCTGACGCTAGCTGTATGACCCTCAGCAAGTTACTTACCCTCTGCCTGTCTCAGTTTCCTTAGCTGTAGAAGGGAGATCATAATAGCCCTCCTTCCAGGGTTGTGCGGGTGCAGTGAGACTGTGTGTAAGTACTTGGTGTAATGCCAGGATGCAGTAGGTGCATAATAAATGCTTGTTTCCGTCCTTTCTACCTCCCTCCCCCTTCTGAGAGGCAGAGACTGTGCAGAGAGCCTAGCATCGCCAGTTGGGTTCTGAGGGGGTTTTGGAGACATGCTTAGTGACCCACTGATGCCTCAGTGGCCCCCCTTTGTTCTTGGCCTTCCCCTATCTCAGTTCCCTTTGCAGACTCTTTGCTCTAGTCTTCACCCCTTCCTGTCAGGCTCCCCAGGCCCGCCTTAGGCACCTGCCCCTCCCTCCCTCTTTCCCTCCTCCCCTCTCTCTCACCCTCTTTCCCTTCTTCCCTTCCCCTTCCCTCTCTCTTCCCTCCTCTCCCTCCTTCCTTCCCTTCTCCCCTCCTCCCTCTTTCTCCCCTCCTCTCCCTCATTCCTTCCCTCCCCTTCTCTCTCCCCCCTCTCCTCCTTTCCCTCCTTCCTTCCCTCCACTTCTCTCTCTCTCTCCCTCCCTCTCCTCCTTTCCCTCTTTCCTTCCCTCCCCTTCTCTCTCTCTGCCTCCCTCCCTTTCCCCTCTCTCCTCTCTCTCTCCTCTCTCTCTCCTCTTTCTCTCTCTCTCTGTCTCTCTCTCTTTCTCCCTCTCCTCCTTTCCCTCCTTCCTTCCCTCACCTTCTCTCTCTCTGCCTCTCTCTCTCCCCTCTCTCTCTGTCTCTCTCCCCTCTTCTCTCTCTCTCTCTCTTTCCCCTCCTCTCTCCCCTCTTTCTTCTCTCTCTTTCTCTCTCCCCCCCTCTCTTCTCCCTCTCTCTTTCCTCCTTTTCCTCTCTCCTTCCCTCCCACTTCTCTTTCCTCCCATTTCTTTCCACCCCATCTGTCTCTCTTTCTCCCTTAACTGGTATCTCCAGTTCCACCTCTTTTCAGATCCCCAATATCCCACTGGTCCCTCAGATGCCCCAGCCTCATGCTCCTTCCCCTTCCCCTTCTCTCTGCCCTGTTCCTTTGCACTTGATGCTTCCTGTCTATGCGCTCATTTCAGGCTCCCCTTTGGCTCTGTCCCTCCATCCACCTCTAATGTTCACCTCCACTATATTGGCGGCTCTTCTTCCCTATCATTCAAGGGGTGTCCCCTCATTAATTGCCTCCTGCCTTTCCCAGACCTTCAGGTCTAATACATCCATCCCTGATGCCATGACCAAAACAGCCCTGCTTATCTGCTTGCATGTAGGACCCTACTTTTAAGCCTTCATGGAATTCCAGAATTTCACTCTCTGAAAGGACCCTTCCCTGGTACTAGCTGGTTCTGGGAACTCAGTGTGCTGCCTGAACGTGTGACTTGCTGTCCCCTTCACGTGCCCTGGGCTCTCCCCCTCCAAACCTTTGCTCACACTGTCTCCTTCTTCCAGCATGCCCTCCTTCTCCAACTGCAGCCCTGGCTGTCTTCTCCTGAGCTTCCAACCTGAGCTTTGCCCTTCCAGGCTCCTGAGTCCCTCTGTTTGGTGACTTATCAACATAGGCCTCAGTTCCATTCAGGGAGCCATTCTGAAGGGCTTGAGGTGTGTGGGGCACCCCTCTCAGGTTCTGTTCCGTATTGCAGCTCTCTGCTGGTATTTTAGACTGGGAGCTCACTGAGGGCAGGATGGCTCACAATACATAGGGCAGGACAGTCCTTGACCTCCAGGGTTTCCATGCTAACGTGTGGAAACAACACATGGTGGGGGGCAGGAAGACAGAGTCCTAGAGGTGTGGAGGCTGGTTTCGGATGGGAGAGGAGAGGGCTCAGTGGTCAGAGGCAGGTAAGGTGCAGCACCATGCACAGGGCATCGAACCCGGAGTCTGGAAGACCAGACTTCAAATGCAGACTCAGACACTTCCTAGCCAGGTGACCCCGGGCAGGTCACTTCACCTCTGTCTGCTTGGGTGCCACTCCCCTGTAAAATGGGGATAATAATGAGATCATGGCTGTAACGCACCTAGCCCGGTGCCTGGCACACCGTAGGAGCTTTAATAAGTGCTTATTCTCTCCCTCCAACTGCCCAGGGGTGGGGCTGGAAGCTTAAATGATGATGCTCTGTGGGGAGGCGCAGAAGTGCTATGGTGACGCAGAGGGCCGATTGTGCCTGCTTTGCCTGCTTTGTATGTGTGCTCTTGGCTTCCACCGTAGAAGGCGGTTCTTGTAAACAGCAACAGCCCATCCTTCCCACAAGGTGGAGTCTGACCAGGTCACTCCTCTGCTCAAGAAACTTCATGGGCTCCTTCTTACCCCGAGTCCCCGGCAGGACATTGGCCCTGGCCTCGGTCCCCAGGCTCATTTTCCACCGTTCTTCTCCAACCACTCTGCTCCTGCTTCCTTCAGCTCTGCCTTCTGTCTGTCCCCTCTTGCTCTCCCTTCCCCCCTTTCTGCTTCCTTATAGACCCAGATGGAAACATTGCTCAGTTGCCGCCGCTGTTTCTTTCCTGAGATTGTCTGGCTCTTACTCCCGGGTGCACATTTCAACCTCTAAGTAGAGCGGGCGCTCCCTGAGGTCTGTGCGGGACCGTGGGCCCGGGCGTTCCCTCATTAGTCTGAGACTGAGAGGCCAGATATGTGGTCTGTGAGAGGGGGTGAAGAGTGGGGGATCCCGGCAGGGGGTTCTGGAGGAAGTGGCTAGTTTCTCCAGTTTAGCAGCTTGTTCTCACAAGGAGAGGTCCGGTTGTGACATCATGCTCAGGGTTTGCTCTCAGCTGGAGACCCCGTTACTCCCTTTCCTGAGTCTCCATTCCAAGATTTCAGCCTTTCTGAGGGAATTCTTCAGTGTCAGGAACAGCGGATCCCCTCCTATCCAGAATGCCCAGGGGCACCTGCAGGAAGGTCCAGCAGAGGGTCCTTGAGGTGAGACGCAGAGGCAGAATTGTTCCTCCGAGTTTCTGGGATGCTCTTGGAGGGCGCCTATCCGTCACCACGCTGGGCTATGCTTTCAGGGTTTCCTTAGGCCACAGGGAGCGTTTGCTTTTTTTCATCATCGTTTTCTGGGTTCCCTTCCAGCCCTCTGCTCCTGCCTCAGTGGGCATTGCTGAATGCAGTTCTCACCCTCATTCCCTGGGTGCTTGGTCCCTGGGTGGCTCTCAGACCAGCTGCTGGCTCATCCCTTTTCCTTGTGCCCACAGTGTCTTCACGCACTCAGCTTCCAATCTCTGGCCTCTCCAGGCAGCTCCACAAATACCCTCCCAAGCAGAGCCTGCCGCGGTCACCCCCCTTCTCTAGAAGCTTCAGGGCTTGTGCTTTCTCTAGCCCTTAAAAGTCTGACCCAACCTACCTTTTCAGGCATCACCTGGCCGTCCACCTTTGCCTGCTCTCCACTGAGCCTCACCATTCCGTGCCCTTAGAATGCCCCCCTCCCTCCCTTTGCTTCTCACAAGGCCAGGCCTTCTTCAGGCTCTATCCACATGCCGTCCTACCCAAGGCCATCCTGGCTCTCCTTCCCCCTTGTCCTCTGTGTTTCTGGGCTACTGATTGATTAATCACTGGGGTGCCCTCCTGGGGGATTTACCTACATTCCCAATGTTCTTTGGATGCCTGAGGAGCCTGTGACAGCTGGTGACTACTGTCCCGTGTTTCTTTGGTGGTGGCCCCACCAGACCAGATGCCGCCACCAGGGACCGTGGTTCTGTGGGAGTCGCATTGTGAGCTCTGAGCACTTGCCTCTCATTGTTCTGGTCGGATTCAGAGTGTGTGTGTGTGGGGGGGGGGGGGAGGAGCAGGAATGTTGCCAGATTTTGAGATTCCTTGTGTGAACAGTTGACAACACATGGGGACGAACACAGAGGGAAGCGCCCCCTGACCTGGGCTTGCCTATGTAGCTTTCTCATTGTTCAAAGTTGTCTGTAAGAGGGACATTAAAAAAAGACAGAAAACCCCCACTTTTTGCCACATTTTAGTCGGTCTAAAGCCCACTTTTATGGACAAACACTCCCACCTTGTGGCCGATGTGCAGAGTTTACTCTGCTCCTCCGCTGGTTGTCAAGGCTGGCAGTCCCCTTCTTACCCGAGGTGTTTGGGGGCATTTTTCTGCTTTGATTGGGGAAGCGAAGTGGCACAGGGCCTGGAGTCAGGAAGATCCAGGTTCAGATCTGTTTCAGACACTTACTAGCTGTGTGACCCTGGGCAAGTCACTTAACCCTGTTTGCCTCAGTTTCCTCATCTGTAAAATGAGCTAGTGAAGGAAATGGCAAACTTCTCCAGCATCTTTGCCAAGAAGACCCCCAGTGGGGTCATGAAGAGTCAGACGTGACTGAACATCAACAATCTGCTCTGATGTCTGAGCATTAGATGGCTTTGAATTCCTGCTGGTGCTGGGCACCTCCTCCTGGACCTTCTCTGGGCATCATAAATGTGGCAAACTTTTATTAAGCACCTTCTGTGTGCTGGGCACTGAGGCTACAAGAAAAGGCAAAGGGCCAGCCTGCCCTCAAGCAGCTTACAATCCAGTGGGGAAGCCAGCAGGCAAACAGGTGTCGGCAAAGCAAGCCCAGAGCCAGGATAAACAGGAAATGATGACCAGAAGGAAGGCCCTGAATTTAGAGGGTTTGGGGAAGGCTTCCTGGAGGAAGTGGGATTTTTAGGTAGGACTTCAAGGGGGGACAGCAGGCTGAAATGAGGAGAGCGCCTCCAGGTGTGGGGCCGGCTAGAGGAAACTCCAGGAGCCGAGGGGTGGAGGGTCTCGTTCCAACAGCCGGGAAGCCAGAGTCACTGGATCAGAGTCCGTGTCAAGGGAAGAAGAGGAGGGGACCAGTGAGTGAGAAGGGCTTCAGATTCCAAACAGAGCATTTTGTGTTTGATTCTGGAGACAATGAGGAGCCCCTGGGATTCATTGTTGTTGTGTGTGTGACTCTGGGTGTGTGTGTGTGTGTGTGTGTGTGTGTGTGTGTGTGTGTGTGTGTGTGTGTGTGTGTGTGTGTTGAGGGGATAGTGGTGACATGGTCAGACCTGGGCTTTAGGAAAATCACTTTGGTGACTGGACGGAGGCTGGACATCCAGTTTGAGAGGTTTGAAAGGCAGCTGGCAATGCAGTTCCAGAGGTCAGCAGAGAGGTTGGGGCAGGAAAGGTAGATCTGAGAATCCTCAGTGTAGAGACGGTCATTAAATCCATGGGGGCTGATGAGAGTTAGTAGGATAGAGGGAGAAGAGCAGAAGGCCCAGGACAGAACCTTGAGTGATACCTCAAGAGGTTAGAGGATGTGCAGTCTGGAGGCGGACCCAGAGGAGACAGAGGAGTAGTTGTAGAAGTAGGAGGAAAACCAGGAGAGAGAGGAGTATCCTGAAAACTGAGAGGGATGAGAGTATCCAGGAGGAGGGAGTGTCCCACAGTGTCCAAGCCTGCTGAGAGGTCAAGGAGAGTGAGGATTTAGAACAGGCCACTGGATGTGGCTACTAAGAGATCACCAGTCACTGTGGAGAGGGCAGTTTGGGTGGAATGATGAGGTCCAAAGCCAGGTTGTAAGGGGTTAAAATGAGAGAGGAGAGAGAGTAGAGGCAGCTGGTGTAGATGGCTCTTTGAGGAGTTTAGCCACAAAGGGCAGAAGAGACACAGATTGATAACAGGAGGGTAAAGTGAGGGCTTTTTTCAGGATAGGAGAGACATGGGCACATTTGTAGGCAGGAGGGAAGGAGCCAGTAGAGAAGGAGACACTGAAAGTAAGTGTGAGAGTGGGGGTGACAGAAGGGGAGATCTGCTGGTGAAGATGGGATGCAATGAGGTCACTTGAGCAGGTTGGGCTTGGTAAGGAATAAGCCCATCTCATCACATGAGATGAGGCTGAAGGAGGAGATCATGATGGAAGGCACCTGAATGGTAGGAGATAAGGAATTGGGGAAAAAGGAGAGCTCATGGCAAACAGTCTCAATATTTTTCTATAAAATATGAAGCAAGGGTCTCAAATGAGAAAGTGGGGGCTGGAGGAGCCATAGGAGGTTTGAGGAAGGATGGAAAAGTTTGGAAGAGCCACTGTGGAGAGTGGGGCAATGAGGTGATGAAGGAGGTGTAGAAGGATTGCCTGGCAGCAGTGAGAACCCAGCTGGAGTGTAACATAAATTTGAGGTGGACTCAGGCAGAATGGTGGCATGATTTTCTCTGTCTATGAAGGCTATGAAAGGTGGAACTGATTCAAAGCTGAGGCTTGGCTGGACTTAATTGAGGATGTGATAAAAGGAGGACAAAGTACAGGTGAACTGGTTCAGCGAAGGTCAGGATGGGAGAAGAGGAGATGGGTCCTAGTGCAGGAGACATGGCCTGGGAGAGAACTGAGGGGTCAAGGGGTTAGAGGTCATGTGAGGATGATGAGTAGAGCTATGCAAGAGAAGGCAGAGGAAAAGGTAAAAAGCCATTGGTCAGATAAGGGCATTTCAGGATCCTTGAACATGGAGATGGGAAGGGTGACAGCGAGATTAAGGCTGTGACCATCTCTGGGGTGGGAGAATGGGCCACAGGAGGAGAGTAGATTGAAGAACTGAGTGGTTAGGGGATTGGAGGGAGAATCCACACATATGTTGAAGTCACCTAACTTGAGCGCAGGAGTCGGGGAGGAGAGAAAGCTCATCCGCTCTGTGTAGAGTTCATGGAGGGAAGACTTGTGGGGTCTGTGGACGACAGCTCCCGGGATTCTGATTGAGTGGCAGTGGAGGAGAGGTTACTGTGATGATGGTAACTTGATATTGTTTGACGATAAGTTTGATACCCCGGATGATGCTAGGGCTCCAGTATGGCTTCCCTGAGGCTGAGCGGGCCTGATACCCAGTGGAGCTGGGCTCTTTTCCACTCTAAACTCCATGGTGGTCACATAAGGCTGACTGCTTTGGAGGGAATGGGGGGACCTTGAGCCATTCTCCTTCTGACACCTTCTCCCGCCGGTTTGTGGTCCCAACAAAGGAGCCTGCCCCTCACTGAACTTCCCTGTATCCAGTTCCAGGAAGAGACCCGAGACCTTCCCCACCATCTCTGGGTCTGGTAGAAGTGCCCTCTCCTCCATCTGGCACCAATGACTCATTCTCAGCCAAGCCTTCCAGCTCCCTCACCCTCTGGCTGGGCACAAGCCTCGGTCAATTTGTGTCGCAATAGTGGATGCGTAGGCTTTGCCTGTGATTGTCTCATTTTCCCAGGACCCATTTTCTAGAAATCCCCAACTCCGGCATTTGCTTTCACCTAAGCATGACAGGCCAAGTGGATCAGTTACTAAGCGATGCAGGAAGGTCATGGGTAGCAAAGTGGCCCGGCCCAGTGGGGGAGGGGCCGGCCGGGGAGGCTGGGTCATGGGCAGAGACAATAACGCTGAGAGGTGGGTTTGGTGGTTATCTCCATTTTACAGATAGGGAGACTGAGGTACAGAGCGCTTAGATGAGGTGCCCTGGGCCGTGAGTGTCCAGGTGTCTCTGACTCTGTGTCCAGGACTCGTCCTCTGTGCCCCCTTGCTGCCTTGCAGGTGTCCAGACTTCCTTGGGCCCTTCTGGTTACCAGCGCTTATAATTTCAGACTTCCCCTTGGCTCCTCCCCCCTTCCTGCCCACAGCCAACACTCAGCAGTCCTGTAGATTCTGCATTCCGCCTTCTCTTCCCTCATCCCCTTTTCTTCGCTCCCCAGCCCCCAGCCTAGCTCAGGCCTGCCCAAGCCTCTTACCTGTACTGCTGCAGTGGCCTCCCACTTGGTCTCCCTGCCTCTCCTGTCGGTCCTCCTGACTCTGGGGCTCGAAACCAGCCGTGCTGCCCATCACCTCGAGGACACAAATGCGCCTTAGTATGGCACCTCTCTAGCTAGCTGTCACCCTCATGTCCCGCTCAGCAAGAGCCGTGTGTTTGAGCCTCTCTGCTTCTGGACATGCTTCTCCTTCAGGGCCCATGTTGGGATCACTAGTCTTTCTCTCTCCTCCACTTGTTCAGAGGGTGCGCTCCTTCAGGAGAACAGAAGCTTCTTGAGGTCAGAGGCTGTTCTCTTTGTCTCCCTGGTGAGCCTGGGGAGCAAACAGCCTGCACTGAATCCCTGGGCAGGGGAGGGGGGGTTAAGTGTGAACCTTCCTGTTGTCTGGGTCTGAGTGAGTGACGTTATGGTCCAGCCACTGTTCTCTCAGCTAGGCAAGGCAGGGAACTGAGCCCCATGTGTGTCACCAGACATCACTAAGATAGGCCTGGGACAAGCCTTCCAGCCATCAGACCTGTGGTTCTCTGTGGGGGCTTGTGGGGTTGTGTCTGAGTTTGGGGGGCTGCATGTAAGTAAGGTACGTTGGTTGTGGGGTCATGGCCTTTGGTCCAAATGTAGCAGCATGATTTGGACAATGAATAACCTGCTGTCTTTCATACAGATACCATCTTACAAAAATTGACCTCAGGCAAAAAGCAAAGGGGCAGGTGTGTTTTGGCAAAGCCCAGCCCCTGCCCTGTTTTTCCTACGCTGTTTCTAGGCAGCCCTGGGGACATTTCCCACGAAGTTGGGGGTGCACTCACATAGGTCAAGCCTCCCTTCTCTCACATGTTAGTTTGAATCCTTGGGAGGTGAGGCCCAAGTCTAACCTGGTCCGTTTTAGGTTGGGAGGCTCCCTTTGGCTATAATTAGAGATGTGCTGGTCAGGCCTTGAAGTCTTGTCCTTGGTGCCTTCTGTTTGCTGACTGCCATAGACAGATGGATGGTAGTGGCCACTGGTGGTTGTGCCCTCCCACATTGGTGATCCTGCTACCACTGAAGCCCCCTCTTTGCCAGGTACATGCTGAGCCGGGGGAAGATGAGGCCATCTCTACCCATGAGGAGCTTCCTCCCTGAGGGACTCTGCCCCAGAATATGAGTTGGAAGGAACATCAGAGGCCCCTTGTCCCATCTTCTACCCTGAATCTTACTTAGCCAGATACATTTTTACTAATATACAAACATGTCTCTTGGTGGGAGGGAAGGGAGAGGAAGAGAGAAAGGAGAGAGAGACAGAGACAGAGAGACAGACAGGGAAGGAAGAGACAGAGACAGAGAGAGACAGACAGAGACAGAGAGACTGACAGAGATAGACAGACATGTGTGCGCACACACACAGAAGACGGACAGAGAGACAAAGAGACAGACAGGGAGAAGGAGAAGGGGGAGAGAGAGACAGAGACAGAGACAGAGACAGAGAGATCTTAACCCACAGAATTCTTCCTGTTAAATCAAGCAAGTCCTTCCTCCTTAAGCCATTTCCAGTTCCCTTTTTATAGTAATTAGGAAACAAAACAGTTCCCCTGAAATGCAAATGCTTCCCTTCCATAAGGTTTGCAGGATTCCCAAACAAAGAAATCAACGTTTGTGTTGGCATACAACCTTGGCCAAGATCCATTTGCCTAAAAACCTAAGGGAGTTTCCACTTTCCATTGGGTCGATGGTAATTGGAGGGAAGCCTTTGCCCTTGATTTGGCCCCTGCTGGGCTGAGAGATGGGGCACTCTCACTTTGGTTAACAGTATGACTTCCCTTTTATCGTTTTGGCAGCTCATCTCCTGCTTTCCTTGGGGGCATTAGATGCACTGATATGAATGGCTTCCATTCTGGAAGAGGCCTGTGGATGCCAGGCATGTGCCTGGCTCTGAGCCCTCCTGGCTGGGTGACCCAGGTTAAATCACTTCACCTGCTGCTTCTCTCAGTGACTCTAAGACTCTCAGGTACAAAGAAGGCCCCCCCCCCCAACTGGTGGAGGCTCTTTCCTCCTCTGGAGTTCTTTGTACCAGCGAAAGCACCTGTCTAGGCCCCATTCCTTCTATTTGAGGGGCTAAACAATATCAGCTCAAAATCCAAATGGAAATGAATAGAAATCTATTTTTCTCCTCATTTCCTCTCTTGGAAAAAAGGAAGAACACAACTTTTGTGATGGATCTGCAGAATCAAGCAGAACCCTGGCCGTGCCCCAAGCGGGGGGCTTCGCTTTGCACCCTGCGTCCCTCCCCCTGCTGGGAGGTGGGCGGCAGCTTCATCGGTGGTGCTCTGCAGTCCTGGGTGGCCGGTGCGCTGACCAGAGGCCTACCACGTGCCAGGCACTGTCCCCAGTGGAGGGGAGAAAAGTAGGAAGAATGAAATTACCCTTCCTGCCAGGAGGGGGAGCTGACAAGTCCGTGTAAGACCAATGGAAAGACAACGGAGGCCTGCGCAATGTAGGTTGGTATGGGGCCACTTGGGAGGGAGAGTCGCAAAAGGCTTCATTCCCAAGATGGCACCTGGGCCACATCTCGGAGGGAGCAAGGAACTCTGCATTACAGGGATGGGAGCGTGGAGACCGAAGAGGGAGCACTATGAGCGAGGCACAGAGGGAAGGCCACAAATGTGGACAAACTCCCCACGGGAGAGGAAGAGAAGAAAGACGACAGATTCCCTCCCTAGGGCCAAAGGAGCCGGCTGAGCTCAGAAGACGGGGCTGGGGCCGGGGCTGGCAGAGAACCAGAGCTGGCATGGGTTGCAGGTAAGAGCAGTGCCTCTTTTGGTGCCAAGGACAAGCTTAGGCCGTCAGAAAAAGTGCAAGAGAACAAACCAAGGGCAGTTTTGTTTCACTGGTATTGGAGGCAGCTGAGGATCAGAGACGTTCTCACCTCACAGGACATACTGACCACAGAGAGGAGGCTGGGCTGCTCGCCCCTTACCTTCCATCTTCTCTACCAAGGGGGATGATGTTTGCCCTGCTTGAGAATGGCCAATAAGGGGGGGCAGAGCCAAGATGGCAGCGTAGCAGCAGCAACATATCGCAGCTCTCGCGTAGCCACCCCAAAATACCCATAAAACAGGACTCTAAACCAATCCTAGAACTCCAAAACGCACACAAAGATACTTCCCACTAAAGTCAGCTCAGCTACGAGGAACCATATCAGCACTGTGAACCAAAACCAGCCTGGCCTGAAGCCGCGGCTGTGCCCCGGGGGCAGCTGGACAGGAGGAGCAGGGGAGCCTCTCAGGTGAGCAGATTAGCAGCAGCTGCGAGTGGGAATTGCGAAAGGGGGAGATAAGCAGTCTGGCGAAAGGCCTCCAGAGCAGAAAAGTGAAAGGCAGAGGTTTTTCACCCGCCTCTGCGTTGTAGCTTCCCGCCCGTGGCCTGCAGACAGCAGGGGGACTTAGTGATTGTTCTCAGGCCAGTGCTCTTGCGTTGAGTGGCCTGGATCCGGATCGCCGTGTTGGGCCTCCATCTTGGAGTCTTCGTTATCCAGTGAGCCAGAAGTAATTAGGGAGACTCCCAGCATCTTCCTGAGAGCTACAGCAGCTGGGAGGACCCCAGCAATTTGGGACAGAGCTTTCCCTTCTGGAAGCAGAGCCCCACAGAGATTTAAAAAAAAATCACGGTCTTTAGAACCATGAGTAAGAATAAGCATAAGAAGCAAAGTAAGAACAGCACCCAAACCCTAGATTCCTTCTTTGGGGAAAAGAAAGATCATGGGAGAGAGAGGGAGGAGGAGAGTGCAGCCAGAGCACCCCCACCAGGGGCCTCCAATAAACATGAAGAATGCCTTAAAGCTAGAGATGAGCTGAAGAAGGATTTTCAAAACCAA
>CM053584.1:395673440-395740295 GCA_028627135.1 Pseudochirops cupreus | reverse complement strand
GGGGAAAGACGGGGAGAAAATATGTAACTCAAAATCTTGTGGAAATGAATGATGCAAACTATAATAAAATTTAAAAAAAAAGAATGGCCAATAAGACTCAGTCCCCAAGATTATTAAGGAGGAAGGTTAGCGAGAGGGTCTGCCTGCCTGCCCTTGAGTCTCTGCCCTCCCCCACTACAGGTGAGCGGCACCCTCTAGGCCTGAGAGAGTTAGCAGTCACCTGTGCTAAGCAACACTCAGGGATCTAGTTTTTAAAATGTTTTCAATTATCAAGAATTTTTCCTCTCTCTCACCTCCTTCCACCCACTGGAAAGAAAGAGACAGAGAGAGATTGAGAGAGACAGAAACACAACGAGACAGACACAGAGAAAAAGAGAGAAAACCTCTACATCCTATAAGCATAATCAGAGAAAACCAGTTCCCGAGTTGGCTACAACCCAAACTGTGTTTCTGATTGTACACCCAGGTCCATCATCTCTCTAGTGGGGTTGTGAGGGGTAGCTTCATCTTCATCAATGCTCTGGAGTCCAGCTATGCCAATGAATGGAATGGAATACCATTGTGCTTCAAGAAATGAAGAACAAAGCAGTTGCAAAGAGATCTGGGACAAGAGTCAGTGGCATCTGAATGGGCTCGGATGATGAGGGCCCTAGCGCAGGGCTAGGGAAGGGCTCATGTCCTGATTTTCCGAAAGGAAAGAGCAGCATTGGGAAAGCTGAGGCTGGTGATCTTGACTTTGATTCCTGGCAGAACCCTAGAGGTGTCATTAAAGGGAGGGTTTGACCACAGAGCCATCAGTCCACACCACACCCACCTTACTAGGCTTTTATTTTTGGTTTGACAGGGCTATTAAACTGCTAGGTTAGGGCCATATCCTAATTACAGTTCACCTAGGCTTTCTCAGAGCTTTTAATAATGTATCATGTGCTGTTCTTATGGAAAGGGTGGACAGATGGGGATCAAGTGATTGGACAGTTAGATGGACTTAGAATGAGTTGAATGGCTGTACCCAAAAAGGAATCATTGACGGTTAGCTGTCAATGCCTTAGGATCTGTATTTGGTCTTGTGTGGCTTAGCATTCTTACCAGTGCCTTCCAGAAAGGCCTAGAGGGTCTGCTGCTCAAAGTTGCACACAAAGTTGGGACTCAAAGCAAGGAGGGCTCACTACCCTGCTGGGTGACCAAGTCAGGCATCAAAAGCGCCTTGCCTTGATAGGACAAAGCATCAGGTAGAATCGAATAAAATTCAGTTATGTTGGGATACCTGTCAAGTCTGATACTTGGGTTCAGAATATTGACTTCAGGGGTCCAAGGCTTGGTTAGACAGCAGTTTGTCTGAAAAAGATCTGGGGATCTTATTAGACTTTCAGACTCCATACTTGTTTGTCAGTTGTTTCAGGTGGTATCCAGACAAGCCAGTGCAATATTGAACTCCATTAAGGAGGCCATCACTTCTAAGACTGTCGAGGTGATAGCAACTCTCTACTCTGCCCTGGTCAGACCTAGGTTCTGGAGGCCTGGAGTGTTGGGTTGTGTTTATTATGGGGCACCACATTTGGGAAGGATGTTTTTAACTGAACATCGTCCAGAGAAAGGAAAACAGCATGGAGAAGGGCCTTGAGTCAATGTGAAGTGGATAAATGAAAAAGCATTTATTAAGACAAGAAGGACCTTGACAAACACATGCCCCATCAATAAACAGCAAATAATGACCAAGCAGTTCTCAGTACAAAGGAACTTGGGGGAGGGGTAAGCACTTCCTGAGCTCTGCTGCCCCCCTCCCTCTAGCAGCTCCATCAGTGCCCCACTAGTCCCCTTCTAAGTCCAAGGTCAAAGCATTGCCCTTTCCTCCAGGCCTTTCAGTGAACGTTCTCTGGGGCGCTGAGCATCTGTGCCTTTAAAAATCACCTAGACTAGTGGTTCTCAACCTTCCTAATGCCTCGACCCTTTAATACTCGTATGTGGGTGTGTCTGCATGTGGGTGGACCCGCCTGGAGACAGAGGAGCGGTGTCTCAGTTCCTAAGACCATGGGAAATATGTTTTCCGATGGTCTTAGGCAACCCCTGTGACTCCTGTGAAAGGATCGTTTGACCCCCAAAGGGGTCATGACCCACAGATTGAGAACCGCTGACCTAGACAAACAAGGGCATGTTTTGTTAGAAAGTAAATCACTAAGCGTTGATGGACCCAAATAAGCGCTGGTGGCACCACTGTGGACCGTGCACAGAGTGCTGGGCCTAGAATCTGGGAGACCTGAGTTCAAATACAGCTGAAGACACCTACTAGCTGTGTGACCCGGGGCACGTCACTTAAATGCTGCTTGTCTCAGTTTCCTCATCTGTAAAGTGGGGGTCATAACAGCAGCCCCTTCCCAAGGTGGTTGTGAGGATCCAATGAGATACTTGTAAAGCACTCAGTGTGGTGCCTGACACAATAGGTCTCATAGAAATGTTTATCTTCCTGCCCACTCCCCTTGCTTAGTGATGATTTATGTTTTAATTAATTTCAGCACATAAAGTCAGTAGCTCTTGGTTGCTCCCTTCATGTCTCCGTTAGGGCTTTTTTGCTCACGGATGGGCAGAGTTACTCTCTCACTTACTCCTGCAGAGCCACTGTTCTCACTCTGAATTTTTGAGAGGTTCCACCCCAAATCTCTTGATCTTTCATTATTATTTATTATTATAATTTTGCTTTTTTTGAGGGGGGAAGGCAGGGCAGTTGGGGTTAAGTGACTTGCCCAAGGTCACATGGCTAGTAAGTGTTAAGTGTCTGAGGCCGGGTTGAGGCCAGGTTTGAAATCATGTCCTCCTGACTCCAAGGCTGCACCACCTAGCTGCCTTCGGTCTTTCTCATTGATTGAATCACATGACGTTAATGGACCACAGCCTCACTAACCATGGTTCTGTTGGTCTGTTTGTGGCTTCCAGCTTTGTTTTGTCTACAATGATCAATAATGCTTCTATGAATTAATCAACCAACATTGATTAAGAGCCTGCTCTGTGCCAGCCACTGGGCTTGGCTCTGGGGAATATGAGGACAAAGAATGAAACGTTGCCTGCTTGCGATGGACTTCTGCTCTAATGGGGGAGGGCAACAAAACAGATAAAGATGTTTGCAGTACAAATATAAAGTGATTCTATGTAATAGATTTAAATGTATAGATGTGTGCATATAGACTTACATATATGTGTACACAGAGATGTGTGTAGATACACAGATTTGTATATATGAAGTCATTAAATGGGAGGGCAGGCACCACCTGGCATCGGCAGGATGGGGGAAGACTTCTTACAGAAGATGGGGCTGCCCCCAGAGTGTGCATCTCCTGGAGATGATGGCACTGGCACCGACTCCAGTACTATGGAGAGCATACTCTATGTCTCACATCACATCTGGCTCCACCCTGCAGATGCTACAGAGACTGGTGAGTCCAGTAGTGGGCAGACAGTCCTCTCCTCTCCAGCTTAGGGGTCTGTAGGAGTGGCCATGGCTGCCCATGCCAGCCCAGCTGGTGCAGAGAATTGTCAGTGCTGTCACAAACCAGATCCAGAATCAGAACCAGAACCAGAGTCTCCAAACCAAACCTTTACCATAGATTTAGGAACCTACAAGGTGTTTATGGAGTTCATCAGCAAAAGAACCTGACCACCTGGACAGGAGGTGGAGACTCCTCAAAGAAACAGAAGAACAGAGCTTATCTGGTTTGGGCAGGAGGTGATGCGGGTGTGGGCTACCTCTGGCTGGGACAGGCCTGCTGCTGGGCTCTTCTTCAGGCCAACTCTCTGGGTCTCCCCACCCTGATAGCTAGAATGTCCTTTCTGTTTCAGCAGAAGGGAAGGTCGTTGGGGGCAGGGGCAAGATGGAGCAGCTGCAGACCAAATGGAGAGGCTTGAGCTCTCTTTGCTCCCTACAGCATCTTCAGAGAAGATGCCCCTCGGAGCTTCCATGGTATGAACACGAGCTCTTGCTCTTTCTAGATATGACTTCCCTGGGTTTATCTGGTTTCAGAATGTGTCTTTGTGAATTCATCTTTCAAGATGGATTGAATTTCTCTGGATCCCCCACATCTCCTTCCCATCTATCTGGACCTTCCCTGGCCCCATCCATCCTGTCATGCTATCCTTCCCCACTTTGTTCTCTGGGGCCCTTGGTAAAGGGGCAGGAATATTTCCGTTGTCTTAGACCTTTCTCCCTTCCATTCTTTCCAGCTCTTTTTCCGTAGAAGCCTGGTTCTCCACCCCAGGATAGTCATTCTTCTGGAGATAAAAGGGTTCTGGAAGCAGAGTGGGCATAATCACTCTTGTTCTTCATGGCCACTTCCAGGGCCTCTCTCTCCTGTCACCCTTGGCTTCCTCTGAGGCTCCCTCTGTCCATCTCCATCACCCTTTGGAGGTCCTAGGCACAGTTGTCTGCCAGCCTCTGGGTGAGGAGGGTTATATCTTTCCTTACTCTTGACCTTCCTTTGTTCTGGTTCTTGGAGACTTCAGTGCATGTGTGTGTCCCATCACACAGCCCCTGGGGAGGGAAGATGGGTGGGCCATACCCTGGCCACAGTTCTGGGGTCTTTGCTTTCTCTTGCATGAGTGTAGTCTTTGTACATGCTTGCTTTGTCCTACCTGACTTGTCTTCCAAAGACTCCGAAGCCTTCATGTTTATTTTTTCATGATGCATTTCCATTCTGTCTCATTCCCAGGCCTGGGTTTGTTTGGCTGTTATCTTGTGGATGGGGACCCACTTTCCATCCGAGAGAGAGTGAGGCTGATGACTTTGCACAGCCCTTCTTCACATCCAGTTCATGTGCACTAAGTCATGGCATCACCTCCCAGATGTCATGGTCCTCTTCAAGAACGAAGAACAAACAACAAAATTCTTTGTTGTCACAAAAAGGGCTGTGCTTAGTGGTGTGTGTGTATATGTGTGTGTGTATGAGAGAGTGTGTGTGTGTGTGAGTATGTGTATGTATGTGTGTGTGAGAGAGAGAGTATATGTGAGAGTGTGAGAGAGTGTATGTGAATGTGTGTGAGAGAGAGGGTGTGTATGTGAGCGTGTGTGTGTATGTGTGTATGTGAGAGTGTGTGTGTGTGTGAGAGAGTGTATGTGAATGTGTGTGAGAGAGAGGGTGTGTATGTGAGCGTGTGTGTGTATGTGTGTATGTGAGAGTGTGTGTGTGTGTGAGAGAGAGAGTGTATGTGAATGTGTGTGTGTGAGAGAGAGAGAGTATGTGATGTGTGTGTGTGTGTGTGTGTGTGTGTGTGTGTGTATACATTAATCTAAGGGACTTTTCCTTTTCTGACTGCCTTGGGAAAGATACCTTGGGGAGGTAGCACTGAGTCGGAGAGGAGACATCTGGGCTGTACATCTGAGTGACTTTTCTGGTATAATTCCATGAGGTTTTCCTGAACTTCCTGACCAGTTCCTAACTCCCACACTGCATTAGTGTGACCAGCCTCCCATATGACCTCTCACAGATACTATTCTCATTTTCGTGGTTATCTTGGCCTATCTGATGGGTGTGAGCTGAAGAGTCAGGGTTGTTTTGACTTGAATTTCTTAAAACTGTTCATGAGCTGGTCCTCTCCTCCCTTAAACCTTACCCTCCTTGTAGTTCCACAGATAAAGCTCTGCATCCCCATGTCCAAGCCTTTGCATGATTGTGTCTCATGCCTAGAGTACTGCCCCTTCCCAGCCACCTCATAGTCTCCTTCACTCTCTGCCAGCTCAGACCAAATCCCCGTTCTGCAAGAAGCCTTTCCCAGCCCCCCTCGATGCTCCTCTGAGATGATCTCCCAGTTACACTGTACACATTGAGCTCCTACGTGCATTGGTCTCTTATCTTCCTTCCTAGAATTGGTGATTATTCTGGTGAGAGGGAAAGAGACCCCAAAATGAGGGACCAAGCAAATTCATTACTTGGAAAATCTGTCTCCCTCTTCCTCCCCTTCCTCCTTTCTTTCCCTTTCCTCCCTCTCCCTCCCCCTTCCCTCTCCGCCTGTCCCTCCTCTTCTCTCTTCTTTCCCTTTCCCTTCCCTTCTCCCTCTCTCTCCCCTCTCTTTCCCTTCCCCTCTCCCCCTCCCCACTTTGGAATTACAGTTATCGTGAAGAACTTAGGATAAAAGATCAGTTAACATAGTTTACTTCATCAGCCGGCACAATAAATCACTTAACTCTTGCCCTCCTTTCCAACTTTGCTTCCATCATTCTTGGAGTCTCAGGCTGTCCTTCTGATGAGTTGGATTTGTGTCTTTTCCCGCATCTCTAAGGTGGCCCCAGGGCAGTTGATTCCCTATGGGGCCACTCTCTCCTTGGATTTTGGAGGATCCTCACTTTGATTCTATTGATCCTCCCTAACCTGGGGGGCGGGGGCGGGCTGGGGTGGCAGTGAAAGTCTCTGTTCATATTTCCTTTTGTTTCTGTGTTGCAGGGCTCAAGAGTTTTCTTCTAAAGTTGTTCAGCAGGTAAGAGCGTGACTTCCCTCTGCTGTATTATGGTATGAAACACTTTGAAAAGTCCAAGTATTATTTTAAGAGAAGTCTCCTGAAGGGCAAACCTGGCTCGTGAATCAGCGAGCATGTTCTGCTTGGTGGTTATTGGGTTTGCTCTGCCAGTGTGTAGAAGGCTGGGCCAGGGTCCAGCTCTGCAGCCGAGGTTCAGTAGGGTGAGACGGTACCTGGAGCTTTGCCTGTTTATGGTCCTTCAGGAAATAACTCTGGGAGTGGAGCCCCTTTCCCCAGTGCCTCCGGGATAGCTGGCGCTCATTTCGCCTCAGCTGGCACTTCTGGATCTTGAGGCCCCATGGGATGGCAAACCTGGGGATATAACAGATAGTGCTGTGGCCCTCTGGGCTGTCCCAGGGGCACAGATGCTCTGAATTTACCCGTGAGGAAGCCCTTGGGCTGATAGGGGCAGCAGCAGGTTTCCATTTTGAAGTTTCCATGGAAACCGCATCTTCTGGTCACATTTCCTGCAGAGATGGAAGAAATGGTTTGCTAGCCCCAGGCCCTTTTCCTTTTGACGTGGCCTGTGGCTCTGTGGCCCTTCTTTCAAACCTCCTTGGTGTCCTGTCCCTGAGCCCAGGACAGACTGTGGTTTGGCAACACGAAGCTCCCAATGCTTGGTTGGCAGAGGCTCATGCAGGCCCTGAAGGTATCCCTTTGCAAGAAACTGGGGCATCATGTGCTCATTTAAAAATCATCAGAGAATGATGTCTTCAAAACCTATTGAGCAAAACACCCAAGACTCTCAAGTTCAGATATGGTATACACCTTATGCTGTATCTACTGGGATTTCAAAGCGTTTATCGAGGGCCTCGTACCAAATAATTTTAGAAATATGGAAATGTGTTTAGTAAACATCCGTTGAATGTCCCTGAAACTTATCGTCTTTGAAAGACCCTTGATTACATGGGGTGAGCATATTCCCTCCACCATGAGTTTGCTATGGCTGGTGAAGTCATCACCTGGCAGCCAGCCTGTGGCCAGGCCCTCACCTGGGCGTGGTCGGGCCTCCCAGACTTTGGGAAGTGCAGCCTTTGGGTCAAGCAGTGAGGCCACAAGCGTTTATCACAGCAATTCCTGTGAGCGAGTGCCATGGTACCCGCTGGGCACCTGGAGGAAGGCTAGAAGAGCCCCTGGCCACGCGGGGCCAGGCTTCTCTAAGTCGAATGCTCCATCCCCACCAGCTTGGAAAGGCCCAGGCCCTGGAAATAGCCAGGCCGACCTGTAAAAGGGAGGGGCTTGGCAGACCTTGGCACTGCATTTACTGGCGTTATTAGGGGCCCGAGGTCCACCCGCTGCTTGTGGGTATTGTCTGGGACGGTCTGGCCTTCCCTTTGGGCTCATCTGGAGGTCAGCCTTTTGGAAGAAGCCCGTCCTGGGCTGCAGGAGAACTCAACAACCGCCTAAGAGCTGGAGAAGGGTGGGGTGGGAGGGTGTTTAAAACCCACCTACAGTGTGTGTCAGCACTCTAGGGGCATGAAGGGCAGGTGGAGCTGCTGAGGAGCAGCGCCTGAGCAATGCTTGGAGATCTGGGCATCTCCCCAGCACTCTGTGTAAGAGCTACAGGGGGGGGGGCAGGGGCCCCAGACAAGAGGAGGGGTCGCTCCTGGAAGGCGCAGCCCCGCCTTTCACAGAGTGTTTAGCGAGCACTTGGGCTTTATGAGCAGACATCCCTGCAGTCCAGACTCTAGTCCCGGCCCACCATGGTGTGGTGCGTTCTGTCTACGCCTGTCTCGCTGCCTTGGCCCATTCCCTTCCCCTGGAGTGCTGTCCTCTCCGCACTGCTGCCAGAGGGTTGCTGTGGTCTTGGTTTTGGAGGGCTCTTCTCTAGACATTTTCCAATATTGTGATGGAAGTACAGGGCAGGGATGAGCCCCCTGGGCCGGGCTGTGATGCCTCTCATCTGGCTCCCACCCCAGCCTGCCCAGTGACTGTCCCTCAGACAGGATCTCTGGATACTTGAAGCAAGCCATGGCCCTCCTGGTCCCTGGGTCATTGCCTACTCAGACCAGAGACCTCTCCCCAGCCCAAGGCCCCTACTTTCACCTGTCAGAGAGGGCCCTGCTCAGTTCGTAAGACATTTACGATCTCAGAGCAAAGAAAGGGACATGAAGAATCCCCCTCAGCCACACCTGCTTCCCAGGGCAAATGCACCCCCAGCAGGGAGAGTTGGAAGGGAAGGACCCCTCTTTCTGTAGCTGAGGAATGACATGTTGTGGTAAATAAATTACCCGTCTGAGATTTGAACCCAGGTCTGCTCTCTACCTCCATCCCTTCCCTCACCACAATGCAGTTATCTCTGAGAACAGCCCAAGAGAAGGGCTGGCCTGAAGGTGCCCCTGGGGACAGGAGCGCGGTCAGAGGCAGCAGCAGCAACCTCCTCACTGGCTTCCTTCTCTGGCTGTCTCCCGGTGCCTAGAGTGCTCTCCCAGTCCTTGCTAAAATGCAGCCTCCACGGGAAGCCTTCTCTGTGGTGGCCTCCAATGAGAATGTATATGTTTGCACGTGGCCGCTTGCGCTGCCTCCCGCCGCCACCCCGCTGTGAGCGTCTCCAGGGCAGGGAAGTTTTGCTTATTTGTATGACCTTTCCTGGTATCCCCAGGCATCTTGTCAGCACATGGCCTAGCACACAGTGGGTGCCTGAAGAATGCCTGGTGACTTGACTTGATTAGACTTGCTGACTAGCCACCATAATAATGCATTCACACACGCACACACACAAACACGCTCACACATGCACAAACACACACGCTCACACACTCACAGACACACATCCACACACCCACACACTCACAGACACACTCATGCACACACACACACTCACAGACACACATGCACACACACTCATACACGCACACACACTCGCACACTCTCACACACATGCACACACTGTCAGACACACATACATGAAAATACATGTACTCTTCAGCACACACGGATCTCCTCATGTATACACAGTACATCTATGACCCCACACATACACACCTACATGTATTGCTACTCCATGTATACACGCACATATAATACATATATGTATTGCCCCCATATATAATCTTTTTGTATTACCGCCATATACACACATAGCTCTGTTACTCCAGTCACACGTATATAAATGTGAAATGTACAGATGTGATATATATATATATATTGGTACTAGTCAGTATATCCAGTTATATTTCCATATAATGTACATATATTGCAAAATAAAACATATCATAGCAGAATCCCGTATTTACATATCTAATAGCCCAAAGATACGTACACATGCCTTGTTTCTCAAACTTTAAAGTACCACATGCCGGGGCAGGTGCCGGGCAGGTGCCGGGCAGGTGTCGGGCAGGTGTCGGGCAGGTGTCGGGGCAGGTGTCGGGCAGGTGCCGGGCAGGTGCCGGGGCAGGTGACCTGTCTCTACAAGCTCCTCTCCTTCAGCGTCCAGCGCTATCTGCTTAATGCAGTGTGCTAATTAGACGCGTGACACGATCTCTTTGACTTCACGTTTGTAGTATGTTTCTAGGCTGTGTAAACATGCTGAAATCCTCTGTGGTGCGGGATCTAGGCGGCCGTCGGGAGTGGTGCAGCCCAGCAGATGGTGCTGTTGGACAGCGTTGGAGGAGCCCCGGCCCCTTAGAGAGGACGAGGGCGTGGGGCGTCAATGTTTGTAAACACGGGAGTGCCCCCTCTCCAGAGCCACTCAGCTGCGGAGCCTGCCTCCCTCCTAACGGGTGGTCTGGAAGGCCAGCCTCCGGCCAAGCATTCCAGGGCCGCTGCCCCTCTCCCGGGGCAGGGGTGGGAGGGAGCTCCAGGGGCTTAGCCAGCGTCCATCTGTCCCTCATTGTGATGGAGCAGAACCGAATCTCTGGAAAGAAAAGGTTCTGCTCTGATGGGCCCAGAAAGTCCATCTGCTCTGGAGCAGGCACCGGGATCCCCCCCCTTCCCTGCTAGCATCCTGCCTTCCTTTGTACCCACAGAGAAAGCTGTTTTTCAGGTTACCATCCTAGGTGCTCTGGGGATCTGTGTAGGGCTTATGGGCAGGGAGAAAGCAGGGGTAGCTTAGGAGAATCCCCACCAACCAGAATGGGGCCCACTGTTCTCCAAGAGGGCAAAAGGCAGGCAAGGTGGGCGCCGCTGGTGCTCTAGCTTCAGGGATTAGGCTGGAGCCCTATTTTGCTATGGCCAGGCCCTCCAGAGAAGAAATCCGATTAAACTTTACTATAAATTGTAAAGACCTTTGTTAGGTTGTGAGTGGCCCCACACAGGATCTGCCTCTCAGGCTGCAGCTGGCTGACGCCTGAGCTAGCCCAGGGAACCCTAGATACAGCCTGGGTCACAGGTTGGCCTGGGAAGCAGGATGCTGGGATTCCAGAGTGAGAAGGGACTGAGGTGGTCACTTTGTTGGCAGAGGCATGGAGACCAAGGCCCAGATGGTTTGCAAGAACAGCTTTTCTGACTCCAGATCCAGTGTTCTGTCCACGGGGCCGTGCAGCTTTTGTGATGACCACGGGATCCTGATCAACCCCTCATTTTATAGAAATGGAGATGAGCCCAGAGAAGATGTGATTTCCCAGGGTCCCACAGGGAGTGACAGAGTCAAGATTGGAATCCCACTCCCCGATGAGACCTGGCTGCCTCAGGCTGTTCCTCAGTCCCCTAAAGCTGTTGCTTGGTGACTAAATCTCAGTCTGAAAGGTGTTGGGTCTAGGTCACCAGTTGGTAGCCTTGTTCTTCCTTAGGCTGGTTCTCCCTCTGGCTCCCTGTGACCCACAGCTGGTATGGACTGCCCAGGAGAGTAGAGGCTCTATTGGTCTGGTCAGAAGGCTTGGGGGCCATGGTGGCACTTTTTTCTTCCTAAGAGACATTTTGTTTCTCACTGGAGGCAGGACAGGACAGCTGTCACTCCAAGTCAGCCTCAGCTATGGCTTTCCTGTAGGTCGTAGATGTAAGACCTGGGAGGCTCAGGCTTTTTATTCTACTGAGACCCTCAAAAGAGCATTTGCTTATATGGAGTCATGGTGCTTAGCACAAGGCCTTCCATGCAGGACATGCTTAATAAGTTTTTAACTGACTGACTGATGGTGAGTGGCTGAACCAAGGGCCCTGCAGGTTCTTTCTGTTGGACCAGATTTGAAGTCTTAGGAGTGTCCTAGAGGCACTGTTGGTGGCTGTTCTGAAATAGAAACAGAACATTGACTTCCTGGAGAGGACGGCCTCCAATCCATTGGCCTCTGAGAGGCTGAGCTGTTTCCAGGAAGGCAGGTGACTGCCCTCTGCCCAAGCTCTGAGCTCCCCTTTCAGAGCCTCATCAAGAATGCATCTTGTGGGCGTTGCCTGGTCTGATGGAGGAAAGTGAAGGTGCGCCTTGGCTGGCGCCTTTGATGGGAGATGCCATTGGGCGATCAGGCTTCCCTGCCTTTGTTCTTGGTGCCTTCCAGAGGCAGATGCTGACCTCCTGCCCCCTTCCTCTCCTCCCCCCCCGCCCCCAGCACTTTGATCCCTTCTTTGGGAGCTGTGAGCTTCCCGTTACATATTTACATGTTCCTGTGTGTTCACTCACCTCTGGGTGATTTTTGTTTCCTGTGAGTGATAGGATACTTCTAAGAACTGGAGGTGTTGTTGGCCTAGGCCCCTAGTCCCAACAGCTCTGTGACGATTGTTATCCCCACTTTACCGGTAGAGATGCCAAGGTTAAGTCAGTTGCCAATGGTCATACAGCTATGGAGTATAGGAGGCAAGATTTGAACCCAGACCCTGGGACTCCATGTCCAAGGCTTCTTCCATTCCTGGAGAGCTGGCTCTTCCCTCAGGGTGCATCCTTCCATCCTTTGTCTTGTGATAAGAGCATCAAACCTTGGGGGACTGAGGGAGACTTCCTTTCTGGACCACAGGATGTAGCATGTGATTGGCCAGAATAACCTTATTCCCATAAGGACAAAGATTGAAAAGAAATGGCTGGGACCACTCTGCTTCACCCCTGGTGGTACTGCTGGCTCTGGGCCTGGGCTGTGGTTGACAAGGCCCATGAATGGTCTGAGGCAGTGGCTTCAGGGTCACAGTCCCTAGGCCTTGAAGTCAGTGGGTAGAATGATGACTCTGTGCTGGGCCAGCCCTGCTTCTCCTGGGGGCAACCAGAGGTCCTTGAGCTAAGCCAGGGTTTCCAGGGGTGGAGAGGAGAGGGGGATCCAGGCATGGAGGCAGGAGATGCTCTGTTTGGAGACCAGTGAAAAGGTCAGTCTGGCAGGAAGGTCAGGTATGTGAGGAGGAATATCAGGGCATGAGTCCAGTAAGATAGGCAGAGATGCATTATGGAGTCTGACAGTGGCTGGAGAGGAGCGCTGGGAGCTCTTTAAGAGGGACTGGGCTGCCACTCAAACAGTGCTCTAGAGATAACTGGGCTGGGGGGCATGGGGCCAGGGAGTCAGCAAGAGGAGCCTGGCAAGACAGTCCAGGGCCTGAATTGGGCTAGAGGAGTACAGGGGAGACTAATCTGGCCAGACTTGTCACCTGACACTCAAGGCAGTGGGAATGTGAGGAAGAGGGGAGAATGCAGGGCATTCTTGCACCTGCCACCCTGGGGGACAAGAGGGATGATGTCCCCCCCCCCTGAAAAAAACAAGGACGTTTGGAGGATCCTGGGAGCTCCCTCTGGGGAGGGGCAAGAGTTCATTGTAAGCTGATGGTGTTGAGCTGGTCATCCATAGGGTCAGGCCTGTGATGAGAGGAATGGGAGCCCAGAGCAGCTGTGGTATGGGAGAATAGACAGGGGCAGAGGGCCTGGAAGTCACAAGGAAGATGAAGAGTAGCTTGGGGAGGGCTGAGATGGGAAGAGAGGGGAATGATAGACAGTATTTTGGACCACAGAGGGGGAGCAGGGATGGGTGAGGCCCCAGGGTGGGGTGGGCGGCAAGAATGTGAGCCTAGTGCTGGACTCATCAGAGGAACCTGGAGGGCTTGTCGATGACTGTGACAAGGTGTCAGCCTAGATAGAAGCCCTGTAGTGGGCCAACCCAGCTGCTGGTTGGCTCCTGGGAATCAGCTCGATTCCTCCTGGCTGGCCCACAGCTGCTCAGCCTTTCTGCTCTTTGTTGCTTCTGGTGGGAGGAAAGGGTGGGAAAGCCATCAGGCAGGTGGTGAGACTTGAGCTAAGTCTGGAGGGAAGCTGGGGAAACAGAGAACACGGAGAGGGGGGTGGAGGGTCCTGGGCACAGACTGACAGAAAGCCAGTGTGGCTGGTCATGGAATGTGTTGCGGGGGGAGGGGGCAGTACAGTGTCCAAAGGCTGGAGGCCTCGGAAAGGCCCAGCAGAGGGGTTTCTATCTGATGCCGAAGGTCACTGAGCCCTTGGGAAGATCATAGAGGCAGCCCAAGTCAGGGAGACCAATTCAAAGTCAACAGTCAGGGCAAGAGGGGTTGGGGGGCAGCCTGAGGTGGGGATATAGAGGACAAGCTGTGGCAGCAGAGCCAGTGCTTGGTGGGAGAGGCGTCAGGCTGACCTCTGGAG
Organism: Pseudochirops cupreus; assembly: GCA_028627135.1. Classification (NCBI taxonomy): domain Eukaryota; kingdom Metazoa; phylum Chordata; class Mammalia; order Diprotodontia; family Pseudocheiridae; genus Pseudochirops; species Pseudochirops cupreus. The sequence goes on along the minus strand of CM053584.1, from coordinate 395,726,305 downwards.
CCGCCACCTGTGGTGGGGCCGGGGGGGGGGGTCTACCAGAGGGGGAGCAATCTCTCCAGGTGGTGGATTTCAGGACCATTTCTGAACAGAATGATTTGCATTTTGAGTGTAAAGACCTTTAAAACACAATTCTAGCTCACCTTCAGTGTTTCTCTGGGTACAGAAAAAGTATGCCCCAGGACATGGTAGATAATTTGTGTATAAAGGACTCACTTTAAGGAGTTAAAAACTCTAAAGGGGGTTTCCTTTCTCTTTTTGCTAGGAAGGAATACTTTTTTATGACCTTTTTTTCAAAAGAACATTCTGAGAACCTTCTAATTAAAAATTGGTAACTTTAAGGGCACAGGCAAAAATAAAATAATTGAATACTAGGAATGTCAGAGGCTGAATGACATATGATTATTTGTGACCTTCTCTCAGAATTATACACTTATTAACTTGCAAATAAGTGGCAGTTGGAGGTTGAAGCTCGCTGTACGTGGTGGTCAGGTCAGAGCAGAGAGGTGGAGAATGTTTCTTCAGATTCTAACACCTGACAGTGCTGGCTTCACTCTGGAGGGAAGCCAAGCTGGGGCCAGGAAGTCTCAGCTGTCCTGCCATGAAGCACTTGCTGTTCATGGCCCTTGAGTGTATTCACTTCTTAGGGTTCTCTGGATGGTGGAGGAGGCGGGAAGGGGGAGAAGAGAAGCGGGCAGGGGCCCCAGATGTGGGGGCAGGAGTGATGCCCCCCTGCCTACCCTCCCCAGCAGGAGACTGACTACATTAACATGCAGTGGAAGGAACTGACGCCCCATTAGGTGTAATCTGTAGTTCATGGTGCACACATTTACCATAATTAGGGAGCATTTGCCTTGTCATGCTGAAAGATTCTTAAATTACTCTGACTTTCAATAAAAGAAAAAAATATGACATTTATGATGTTGGGAAGATTTACTGGGCTTTGGACAGAATCATTTAATAAGGAAAAACATCTTGTGGCTTAAAGATCAGAATGCTGCAAAAACCACTGGCATGTTTCAGTGAGGCAGACAATGCCAGAGACTTCAGATCAGATCGGACGCTGACCGAGGCCAGACCAGGAATGGGGAGTCCTTATGAGGAAGCACACGCTGCCTGCCTGGGTGCCTCTGTTGGGTCTCCTTGCCTGGAATGCCCACCTTTCCCTTGTCCTCTGAGGGGTCATTTGTCTTTTCCCCTCTAGAAATGCTTTTCAACATGAAAACAAAGTTAGGTGATATGCTCCTGGCCCATGCCTTTGCCCCAGTGCTCAATCTCTCTCTCTCTCTCTCTCTCTTTCTCTCTCTCTCTCTCTCTCTCTCTCTCTCTCTCTCTCTCTCTCTCTCTCTCTCTCTCTGTTTTAGCTAACTATTTTCTATTCGACCCAGCATCCCTGAATCAGAGAAGGGAAGAGCTTAGATTTTGGCTAAGAGACTGGGAGTGGGTGGAGGGAGCTCCCTCTCTCTGTTCCTTCTCATTCTTTGTGACTCATGTCTGTATTTTCTTTTTATCCCCCAGGGAGGATCTGCCTTCTCTGGGTAGAGGAATAGGGTTCTGTGGAGGCTACTTGCTGGTCAGCAGTCTGTCTCCTGGAGTTCAATGGGTGATGGACCAGTTCTTAGCAATAAGTCAGTCATCTCTGTCCTGCATGCAATAGAAGGCATAGAAATCTCTTAATTGCCCTAGGTTGGGTTCACCCAACGAAGTACATTACATCCATGTAAAATGAACCAGAATTGTGGGAATAACCACTTTTTTTGGTAATTGGATTGATAAAAGAATCTTTGTGCATTTTAGACTCAAGAATTTGTTTTATATAATTGATGGATTCCTGAAAAGTTGTGAGTCACTGATTATTATTTGGGGGTAAAACCAATCACATGATAATGCCATTCCTTGACACAGCCTTTGTTCTGTTTGTGGTCCTTCACTGTGCGTGGCATTTTCCTGGCTCTGTTTCCCTTGGTCTGTTTCTGCACTAATATATTCCCCAGCTTTCTCCAAATGCTTCATAGTTGACCCTTCTCACAGAGCAGCACTATCCCATGACCAGAACCTGTTTAGTCAAAGTCTGCCCTTGGTGACATCTACATTCTTCACACTCTGCTTCTGCACAAAGTCCTGCTAGAAATAATTTGGTGTATGTGTGTGGGCCCTGGGTCTGTGACCTCTCTGGGCACGTTTGCTCAGCAGCAGGCTCTCTGGGCCAAAGGCAGATCAGTCCCTCTCTTTTCATCATTCCAAATGACTTTCCAGCATGATTGAACCAGTTCCCAGGCCTGGCCCCAGGGGATGGCGCTCCTGTTACTGTCTTCCTCCCTTTTCCCATTTCCTGGGAAGTGTGGTCTTTCTGCATTTCTGTTGAGGAGCTATTGAATTATATGTCCTTCTTAGGGTGCAGTCTGTGTGTGTCTTTAGACCCTGACACCTCTGTCCAGGCCATAGCTGATTGACTCCAAACTCTCAGGGCTTTCAGTTTAGACCCAGGAAAGAAATGTAATAGACCTTGTTCATTCAGCCAACAAATCTTGTGTCTCCTGTTAGCCCAGAAGCTCCCAGAGACCAGGGGAAGGGGTACCTTCTTCTTTTCTGGGTCCCTCCTTCCCTATCCCAGGGCAAGTGCTTCATCAGCAGTGGTCAGCCTGGGACTGCAGCTCTCCAGAAGAGGCAGTTGGTCCCTCCCTGGAGATACTGCCCCTTGAAGACCAACAAGACATCAGACATCTGAATAAGGGGAGACAATAAACCCCACCACAGCTTGTGTGCAGCTGGAGAACCATTTGCTGGCTTGCCTAATGACCTTAGAAATGTAGTAGAATTCCAGAGAGTGAGGAAGGAGTGGAGAAACCACTTTTGGAGTGCCAGCTGAAGGAGGGACCTGCTTAAAGAGGATCAAGAGGAGGGTGAGAAATAGTCAATTGACCGATGGGTACTTCTTGGGAAGCCTGTGGGGTTAGGCTGGTGACTCCTAACCTTTTCAAGGGTGAGGACTGACTGCTTCTGTGGGCACATCCATGCCCACGTGACAGTAGTGGTGTTGGTTCAACCATTGACTAGAAATTCAGCACAATTCAACCTACGTTAATTGGACTCACTGAGGATACCAGTGCAGGACAACCCTTACCCTCAAGGAGGTTCCACTCTAATGGGGGAAGATGCCACATAAAGGGGGCGAGGAAGTGGCCAGAAAGTACTTTGGTGGCCTGAAAGCTGTCCTACCAGAATCCAGGGTCCCAGGGATAGAGTCTAAGCTCTGATGGGAGGGTGTGCAAAGGAGAGGCCAATTTGGGTAAAATATTCCACTTCTGAAGGAGAATGATATGAGATGTCTAGAAAGATAGGTGTGTATGATCTTGCCAAAGTAATTATTTTGGTTAATTAAAAAAATTCATTATCTGATGTTACTCCCAGCACCTAGCCCAATCTTGGCATAGAGTTGGAGCTTAATTCATGCTTGTTGATTGATCAATAGAAATAATTTTGCCTCTTTATTCTTGCTTATTACCTTAATTCTCTTTTTATCACTATGGCTAACATTTCTAATATGTGTTAAATAACAGTAATGACAATGGGTATCCTTTGCTTCCCTCCTGAGCTTATCAGAGGTTTTCTCTGTTACAAATAGTGATAATGCTCCGTTTTATTGATCTCGTATTTTCACAAATCACTTTAAAGAAAGGTCTTTCCATCTGCATACTGCTATAGTGTTTTATGGAAATGAATGCTTCATTTTCATCAATTTTGTGCATCTATTGCTATAACCACATTTTTGCTTTTATTATTAATATAAATTATTATGCTCGTTGTTTCCGTAATGTTGAAATACAGCTGCATTCTTATTTGAAATTCGATATGATTGTAACGGGTAATTTACGTTGCTGCAATCTTTGTCAGTATTTTCGTTTGTGTTCTGCCATCAACATTCATGAGTCGTGTTGATCGGTAGTTTTCTTTTTCTGCTTTGTCCCTCTGTGATTTGAAAACCAGGGCCGTGTTTGTCTGAGAAAGAGCTTGGCGGATTGTCTTCCTTCTCTGTTCTTGGAAACAAGCTCTGCAGCACAGAGATTTTTTGTTTTTCCAGTGTTCGATGGAAACCGCTCATAAATGGTCCGGACCTGGAGTTTGTTTTCATGGCCGTTCAGTTACGACTTTCAGAGTTTCTCTCTTTATGATGGTTTTGTTTCGAGGATCTAGCTCCTGCTGTAGATTTTAGCATTCTATGTTGTTGTTATTGTTGTTGTTTGTGACCCTCTTTGAGATTTTCTTGGAAAAGATACCAGAGTGGTTTGCCGTTTCCTTCTCTAGTTCATTTTACGAATGAGTAAACTGAGGCGAACAGGGTTAAGTGACTTGCCTAGGGTCACACAGTGCATGTCAGAGGCTGGATTTGAACTAATGAAGAGAATCTTCCTCATTCCAGGCCAGGTATTCTGTGCACTATGGCGCCACCTAACTGCCTCTTCCTGTTCCATCCTTCATAGATATCCATCCATTTCATTTTGGTTTGGGGATAAATTGCCTTTAGTGTAGGAGTTTCTGACAATTTTCTTTCTTTCCTCCCTATTTGTTATGAATCACTCTTTCAGTTTTGATTTTGCCAGTTGGTTTTCTACTTGCCTGTGCACTTAATTGCTATTATCAAATTATCTGTCAGTTTGGTGTGTCTTTTAATTGTCATAATCTCCTTTTCTGTGTGTTTTGCCATTATTAATTTTTTGGTATTCTCAATATTAGGCAAGGAGGGAGTGATGGAGGGGTTGTAGCTGACTTTGGAGGAGACTTGGGAATAAGTGCAGTGGGGAATAGGGTTAGGGTTAGGCTGCTCATGCAGCAGTGAGTCAGGTGAGATTAGGTTAACATGAATGTATTGCAAGCTTCATCACATGACTGTGGGGAGTGGAGGTTGGGTGATTGAGGTGGGGAAGAGGTGCTCAGAGGAGATGGCTGGTAGGTGTTCATCCAGGGTTTGGATTGGGTAAGAGGGGAAGGTGATAGATCAAGGGAGCACAGGACTCAAGAGCAGAGGCTAGCCTTTCTAGTTGACTTGGCTATTGGTAAGACCAAGACTGTGAGGGAAGAAAGTGTGTCTAGGGTATGTGTTCTGAACTGGGACTATGAGAAAGTGTGGTGAATCTGGAGGTCATGATAAGGATGAAGACTGAATCTCAGACTTCTACTCATTCTGTGCTCTTCTCTTGCTTCACAGACCTCAGGGGCTGGCCAATGCTTTGGATAGTGCCAGAGATCTCAGATCTGGAGTTCCTCAAATTGCTGACCCTCCCTAATGCCATTGTACTTTGACCTTGGGTCAGTGATGGGACCCAGGGGCAGAGGCTTCTACTGGGACTACACTCCACCCCAGAAAAACCAGAGCTTTGCCAAGCAAAGAAGTAGCCCATACCACCAGCTGGCCAGCTCAGTATGGTGGAGAGAAAGGGTATACTGGGGAATGCTGTAAGAGTGGATAACAATCAGGCTGGCCTTGTGGCCCTGGAAGAAGGGAGTGAGAAGAGAGTAGAAGCAGAAGGTCCAGGTTAAAGTGGCAAAAAATCTGGGAAGGTCATGATCTGGGACAATGAAACCCACAGACTCCTGAAGGCTACCAGCTTGAATTCCTAAGGGAATTTCTGTCTGGATCCAGTCTGCACAGATGGACCTATTGCCTCAAGACCATAAGAGGTTTAGTCACCAGACTAGATGGGCAAGGGGCCACTCCTGCACCTGGTGGAGCCTTGGAGACTCTCCAGCTGAGATGGAGGCTGACTGGTGGCTTAGGATGGCATATGGTGGTCAAGGTTACAAAGGAGATGTTTGGGAATAGGAGCCTATTTGGAACCAGGGTACCAGTTATGGGGAGGATTGAAGACCATCTCCCAGTGCTGCAGCACCAACCTCACCCCACCCCCAAGCTCAGGTTAGGTGTTAGTGATTATCAGTTATTGCTACTTCCTGTGGTTTTCTATGTTGTGCTGACATCCATCCCCACTCCACCAAAGCAATCTTGTTACCCCAGACTGAGCAAGAATGGTTTGATATGTCACCAGAAAATAGCAGTCGCTTTTTTGGTTGGATATCTACTAAAACTCATGCTGTTTTTAGTAAGTAGCAATATTGTTTGGGTTAAAATCGATGGTGGTCTGCTTTGGGGAGGGGACAGGGTTTAGTGGTGTGAGAGGTGGGGGAGGTGCTGGGACAGTGGTCTGTGGGTTAATACTCCCTTCACCTCCAAGAGGAGAAACAGTGAGACTGGGGTCCCAAGGGTTTTTCACAGGTAGTTTTGGGACTCAGGGCACAAGACAATTCTCATGCCAGGCAAAGATGTTTGAACTAGCCCTTGTAGGCAGTAGGAGCTGAGTGAGGGGCTGCGGGGGACAGCTGCTCTGGGTTACCAGGTAGGAGAGTGGGAGGCAAGCCCCATATGGGCAAGTGAGACAGTAGCGAGAAACCGTTTTTGGCAGGGGGAGGAGGGGGTGGAGAGATCCTGACCTGTGATTTCACTGGTGTCAGTCGGTCAACAGCCCACAGTGTACCAAACTGAACTCTGTGGTGGTGGTGGTGGTGGTGGGGGTGTATGTGGAGGGCGGAAGCTCCTTCTGCAGTTGCCATGGCGGGCACCCACTCAGGTGCCCTGTCAGTGAGGCTGGCCACACTACCTCTCTTCGATCCCCAACCCGTAAGCAGTTCTACAGAAGGAAGGGGGCAGCCCCCGAAGCTGTGCCCCAGAGGGTGGTGACTGAGGAGCTGGCGCTGGCTGAGTCTCCAGCCCTGAGCGGTTTCTCTAGTTCTCCGAGGTTTAGCAAGTGGTGCTTGACCTTTGTATTGGACCCAGAGCGCCGCCCACGGGCAGCTGGTCTGATACCAGGCCCCCCGCCCCGGGGTGGACCCGGGCTTGAGCCAGGAGAGCTGAAGTCTATTTGAGTAGGAATCGTCTCTTTAAAGCCACGCTACGGGAGAAACAAAAAAGGAAGAAATCTTGAACGTAGCAGTAAATTGTGTGAAGTATGTGTGTTTCTCATTGCCATCCAGCAGTAGGTATTTATTAAGCACCAGCTGCGTGCCAGGCGTTATGGTGGGTGCCAAAACAAGAGTAGAACTTCCTGCCCCCGGGTGGCCCGCCAGCCCTCCAGGCCCTATGTCCATGGCCTCGTCCTAACTGGGCAATGAGCAAGGGCGCTCCTCAACGCTTCGCTCTCCTTTCCCTCCTAGGGTAGACCCAGGAACCTGCCCCTCTGCCCTCCGCCAAACTCGCCAACCTCGGCCTGGCATTACTTTCTCTTGTTTCCCTTTAACCCTTCCCTCCCTCGCTGCCACTTTTCATAGGGGCTCCGGTGGCCCGTCGGCATCGTACAGTTGCCAGTCGCTCCTGGTCCCAGGCAGCGAGTGTGAGGAAGGGTTAACGATCACATGCGCCTCTGGGGCCGGGGCGCAGGCTGCCTCGCCTGGCGCGTCTGGCTCTGCGGAGCTCGCAGGGCTAGCACTGTGATGAATGAACCGGGAGCAGAGCGGAGCGGAGCAGCTGCAGCCACTGTGGGGAGCCCGGGAGGCCGGCCCCGCTCCACTGTGCTAGGCGGCCCAGCATGCGGCCACATACTGCCCGGAGGTCCGGAGCCTAGCGGGAGGGATGCCCAGCTGCTCCTGGCAGCCTCTCATGGCCATGGCCTCCCTGCTCTCTGGGACTTTGACCATGGGGACCTTGTCCAGCATTACCAAGCGGCGTTGTAAGCGGAGGCGCAGGAAACGTTCAGAGAGGAGAGGTAGTAAGGGAGCCTGCCGGGGTGCGTGCCTGCCGGGGTGCATGCCTGCCTGCCTGCGCACAGTGCTGGGGGTTCCCTCCCTCCTCCCCAACTCGACCAGCTTACCCGAGGAGCTGGGAAGGCTTGCCCGAGGTCCAGCAACTGGCGGCTGGCTTGCTTTTGGCCCGGCCTTTTGCCATTAGCATTTCAGGAAAGGGGCCTCTGGGGCACATTGTAACTGCCTGGATTCTGCGGCCCCCTCCCCGCTCCCCCCTCCCCGCCGCCCCCCCCGATTCTCCCCGCCGTCCCCCCGATTCTCCCCGCCGTCTCCAAGCTTCAGCGTTTGTATCTAGAAAATCCATTTCCAAACTCCCAAAGTTAGTAGCTTTGTAACTGTCTAGATTAAGGTGATGAGTGTATGTGGGTATGTGAGTGGGTGAGTTTGTGTATATGTGTGTGAATGTATGTGTGTGAGAGGTGTGCATCAGTGTGTTTCAGGGTGCATTGTCTCCCCTGAAACTGACCCGGAGAGTGCCTCTCACTGCGGCTTCTCTGTCTTGCTCATTAGCCGGGTTTCTAACTTGTCGAGTGCCTTTTTTATGGCCAGGCCAGGGCCAGTGGCCCCATTGGGAGAGCCCCCCACCTCCGTGTTCTCAGAGTTGTCCACAAGCCAACCCCTGGTCCCGCTTCTGGGGTTCTCCGGCCCAGCAGGCCTTCAGTGGGTTTGCCACTAACAGCCCTCAGAGTGTTTGTGGGGGCTTCAGGTCCGTCCTCAGAGCGCCCAGGATAGCATCAAAGACACATTAGCCGACCTAAATAAAGGCTAATTGGTTATGGCTTCCAATGCCGCTGGCTGTTCCTTGTCTCCTTGCGCTGCGTGTTCATTCAGGGAAATGCCTTTGCCAGCTGAGATGGAAACCACAGCTGTCAGAAAGAAGGACTTGGGACTGATTGAAAGGTGTCCCCACATTCTCCTTCCATCTGCATCTGCCCCCTTTTTTTCAGTTCCACTGTCCTAAGGACTTATGCTTTGCCGAGCTGCAGGGACCACTCAGGAGAATTCAGGCCCAGTTTGGGGGTGAAGGAGAGGAGGTCTTGTAACTGACCAAAGGAGTGAGGCTTGTTATCTAGGGGGTAGCCTGCCTGAAGATCCTCCTGCCTTCAGCTGTCCTGGGGCTCATATAGAAAAGGCTAGGAGGCAATGGCAGTCCTTGAAACCACATGTTCCCAAACACTAGATGTTCACTATACCCAGTCTCTTGTGCTTTGGACTACTAAGGGTGGCTGAGAAAAAAGTCCTTCTGGGAATAAAACCAGTGGCCCCAGAGCCTTTCCCCAGAAAAGCAGACAGGCGTCCAGCCAGCCTCGTGGCTAGATCCCAGCAGGGGAGGCAGCTTCTGGGGCTCATTCCGAACCTCAGAGAAGGCAGCAATCTCCTTTGTCTCTTGGTCTGACACTGGAAAATTAGAATGTTTATAGGGCTTTCTTTCATACGTCAACTAATAAATGTTAGGATATTTTTAGGCCAAATAGGGGGAGGATGAAGCAAAGACTGAACCAAAGGTGAAAAGAAATGATAATTTATGAATTATGATTGGATCACAGAGTCCCATTTTCATCCAGTTATTCTACAATAAAATAACTAAGTGATATGGACTAAATATAATCTTAAGCAAACAGGAAAAGATCCAGAGAAGAAAGTGTTCCAGGATCATAACCACGCGTGTTGTTAGTCTGGTAGGCTTACATTTTATTTGGGTCCAAGGTGTTTTGACTTCACTAATGTTAGCATTTACAGTTTAAAAATCCCTCAGGGGGAGACACTTTCCTATTTTTTGTGTCACAGTCTGTCTTCTTGAGGACCAGAAAGAATCAGTATTTATTTCTGAAGATTATTGAAGGAAGGATGCTTCTTCACAGCTAAACCAAACCTCACTCAGAAGATCCAGGAGGGCTGTTGAGAAGAATTTGATACTAGTGAGCTAGTTAAAAGAAAGAGCCTCAGATGCAGCAACCCTGACTCGACTGCCCCCTGCCACCACCTCCAAGCTTCAGCGTTTGTATCTAGAAAATCCATTTCCAAACTCCAAAAGTTAGTAGCTTTGTAAACTCCCCCACTTTGTGGCCCCCCCCCCCACAAGACAGAGTGTAAGAAGCTGGCTTCAGGCTTCCTCAATTCTTGACATTGTTAATTTGAAAATTAGAAATCTGTGTCTCAGCAGGTTCAGAGAGGAAGCTGCTTGTACTCTGAAGATCTGAGCACCTTCCTTCTTCTTCTTCTCTAGTGCTTAGCGGCCCCAGACCATCCACTTTCTCATACCAAAAGCTCAGAGAAGGAACTTCCTTGCCCTTCCTTTTGATGACTATGCCTGGCCAGCCCCTTCTTTCTCCAATCCTCGGGGACAACCCTCTGGAAATGAGCAGGGTTTGCCCCAGATTCTCTTTATCAGTGAGTTCCTGGCTAGGGGAGTTTCTAATATCAGTTGCATTTGAAATGAATAAAATCATATTTCTTAATGCATAATTCTGTAAATACTGTTAAAACAGGCTTTCCTTCCATTTTTTCAGATTGGTGGTATTTTTTTTGTTTTTTGTTTTTTTGCTTTTTGGAGACGGGAAGGCAGGGCAATTGGGGTTAAGTGACTTAGCCAAGGTCACGTGGCTAGTATGTGTTAAATGTCTGAGGCTGGATTTGAACTCAGGTCCTCCTGTCTCCAGGTCCAGTGCTCTATTCACTACACCACTTAGCCACCCCAAGATTGGTGGGTTAAAAAAAAAACAACTTTAGAGGCTTTTAGCCCCTTCAAAAATTAAGCTTTATTCTAGAGTTATTTCTTGTATTCAGCAACTCTAAGGACTTTTTGGAATAAGCTTTCGGTCTGCACCATGAATCCCAGCTGGCATGAGGATGCCATGTGTGACACATGTCTTCACTCTAAGGCCATTTTCCCAGCTGCCCATAAGGAAGAGGAGGAACCCCTTGTCCCAAGCCTGGTAGAACATGGGCTGCTTACTGGGGCTTCTGAGTGAGGGTCTAAGACGTTCCTCTTGGCCTGTCTCAGCAAGGGCCCCTTGGCTCCTGGCCCCTCTCAGCTCTTGGAAGGGCCCCTTGGTGCCTTAGCCAGCAGAGGGAGCCTAGCATGTTTTCGCTGGCACATGTCTGGAACCATCTGGTGGATGAGGGGCAGCCCCGAGGATCTGGAAGGTTAAGGGAAGGGATGGAGAAGAGCTTTGTGACTATTTCCACAGGACGCAAGAAGGAGAGTGGGATTGGAGGCTTGTACATTATAAAAACAGATGCCCTCTTTTCTTCTCCCTGTTAAATCAATGAGCATGCCCAGGGTGTGAGCTCTGGCCTGAAGCCTTCCCAGTGCTGATGGGACTGGCCTGGAGGGGCTGGCCTGGGATAGGCGGGCATGAGGAGGCAGGCCCCTGGACATCCAGAGCAGCCTGACTCTGAGGGTCTAGTGCTTATAATGACATAGGAGGAGAACCCAGGTGGGGTGGGGGAATGTGTCAGGTAGAGCTCACTGCCAATATGTCCGAGGAGGCTTCCCAGGCTTGTGTATGTGTTTGTGTGCACATGTGTACATATGTGTGCATACGTACATGTGTGTGCTGCTTGTTGGAGCCTCCACATAGCCCTGTTTAAGCTGAGTGGACTCATTCCTAGGTGCCGTCCTGCCATGCCCCCTCCCCCCCAATCAGGTCCATCAGGATTGTCAAGGGCGACTGTCAGCGATGGCTCCAGACCTCCGAATGAAGGGTTCTTCTTTCTGTACCAAGCCCAGGCTCTTCTGCGGGTCTGAAAGTGCCAGAGGGCTGGCCCATGGGGACCAGAGGCCAGAGTAGAGGGTGCAGGGGCTGGGAAGAGAAGACAGAGGGCCAGAGGGCCTGCGCCGCAGGGACTGTTATCCTTTTCTTTGATTGGAATTATTTTTCAGTGACCGGCGTTGGTTTTCTTTCCCTCCCACCTCCCTCCACCTTAAAGAAAGAAAAAGAAGGCCTTCCTAACAAATATGTAAGCAATATGAGCTGGAGCCCCAGCCACCTCCCTCAGAAGAGGCCTGCGCTGTTCCGGCCTCTGGGCCCGTCCCCTCTCTCTCTCCTCCTTCCCGGGAGGTGGGAAATGGGCTCCATCAGGCTCTCTGCAGTCAGGGGGCTCTGGAGTCAGGGGGACTCTGCAATCAGGGGGCTCTGGAATTAAGATGACTCTGCAGTCAGGGGGCTCTGGAATTAAGATGACTCTGCAATCAGGGGGCTCTGGAGTCAGGGGGACTCTGCAATCAGAGGGCTCTGGAGTCAGGTTTGGTCACTGCATTGGTCAGAGCTCTTAAGTCTCACACCAATAAGTTGGTGTCATTATTTACATTGTTCTCCTGGCCCCTCCTTTACAGCTTCAAAGTGGGCACTGGAATGAACAAAACAACAAATGGATGAATGAATGAATGAATGAATGAATGAATGAACAAGCCTTTGTTTAAGCTCTTCCTGTATGCCAGGCCCTGGGCATTAGGGATGCAGGTACAGAAAGTGATAGCTCTTAATCTAACAGGTCAGACCACACCCAGAGGCCAGAGGCGCTCAGAAAAGGGTGCTTAGGTCTGGTAAAGCACGGGGAGAATGAGTGGGACTATGACCTCCTCCCAGAAGCAGGGAGGGCATTGATAGGGTTAGCGTTCTGGGGAGTCAGGTGAATGGGATGGGAAGTGTGATCTGCTGTGGGGATGGCGGTAGAGTGGGCTCAGTAAGCCAGTCATCTGGCTGAGCTGACTGCCCCAGGACTTAGTGGGCTTACTCTCCCAGAACTAGGAGATGGGGCTGGGAAAGGGGATGGATTCTGGAGGTGTGGGTGACAGGTGCCTGGGGCAGACAGGTGCCTGGGGCGGACCGACGGGGGATGAGAAGCTTGAGGTCAGCAGGTAGAAACGTGTGCCAGAAGGGAGGGCGACTTTGTTGAAGGGTAAAGACATTTTGGCTAAATGGTCCCATTTTCACCTGCTCACAGGCACTAGTTCAACTGAGAATGACATGGTGTGATCAGGGATCTTATCTGCTCAAAAAACGGCTGCCTTTCGCCAACAGAAAAGCCTGGTTCTTGGTGCTCCTCCTCCTCATACCCGCCCTTGTCCTCTTCTTCCTCCTCCTCTTCCTCTTCTTCCTCTTTTTCTTCCTCCTCCTCTTCCTCCTCCTCTTTTTCTTCTTCCTCCTCTTCCTCCTCCTCTTTTTCTTCTTCTTCCTCTTCCTCCTCCTCCTCTTCTTCTTCCTCCTCTTCCTCTTCCTCTTTCTTCTTCCTCCTCTTCCTCCTCCTCCTCTTTTTCTTCCTCTTCCTCCTTTTTTTCTTCTTCCTCTTCCTCCTCCTCCTCCTCCACCACATTATCTGCACTATAAATTGGTCTAATTAACACTTGAATTTGTGGGACAGAATTAACTTGGGCCCTTGCTTGGCAGACAGGCCATGAGTTCCAAACTAGGGGGACATTAATGAAAGCTTCATATATTTTCTTTCATGTCCTTTTAATAAAGAATCCCAGGTCCTGCTAATCTTGATTTTTATGGAGGGCAATTGTTGCTCACTCTTGTGAGGGGCCTTTTTGATCAAAAGTAGGGAAGAAGAACTAATCTCTACCTACAGAAAAGGGGGGTACCTGCTTGGAAATAAGATCTGAAGAGACTCGAGGATGGGGAGGCCCCCTGCTCCATCCTGGCTCTAAGATGTCTGCTGTGTTGTGTTTAGCTCTAGGCACCACATTTTAGGAAGGACAGTGATGAACTGGGGAGCATCCTGAAGGGCCATCCAAGGAATGGACATGAGAAATGAGCACCTTTAGGCTTAGGGCAGCATTTAAACTGTGTAAAAGCAGGATGGGCCACCCTGGGAGTAGTGAGATCACCATTCCAGGGGGTGTTCAAGCAAGGACTGGATGGTCACAAGCTGGAGACATACCAGAGGGGATTCTAGCTCAGTTCGTGTTGGCTGGGTGAGGTCCTGTGGTTTTGTGAAGAATGCCCAGATAATAAGATGCGCATTATGTACTCTGAACAATCAGATTAGCTTCCTGGAGAGCATTCATCCCTTGTGAATGGTCATTGGCATGTCTATATGTTTAGGTATCCATCTATAATGACTATTTCCCATGATTCATATATATCTATATATCTATATATCTATATCTATCTATCTATCTATCTATCTATCTATCTATCTATCTATCTATATATATATATATATACATATATATATATATTGGCCATGGAAATCTCCCTTCTCTAAGTCTATAAAGAAGGAAATCCGTGCTGGCCATTCAGCATCCAGCCAGCCTCTGCAGACAGCTGATGCATGGCTTCCCATAGGAAAGGCAATGTGGATGCATGCTGCCTTTTGTTTTTAAAGGGATGACCATCTACATGTGCAAATGTGGAAACTGGCTCATTTGCAGGTAGACCAGTCTTTCTGCTTATTAAGAGATGGGAGCACTGTGGTTGGGGAGAGGCTCAAATCCTCCCTTAGACACTTACTAGCTAAGGGACCCTGGGGGGGTCTTAACAAGCAAGAGACTTAACCTCTCTGTGCCTCAGTTTCCTCATATGTCAAATGAGGGAGTTGGTCTTGATGGCTCTCAGCTCTAAGTCTATGATATTATCTATCATTTTATGAAATACAGAGAAAAGCTTATTTTCAGGTACAAAACACTGACAACCTTTGTGAATTAAAAAGAGTGCGGCAAGACTAATTAGGTCATTTTCCTTTAAAATTCAATTAGAGTGTCTTAAATAATATCGTATCTTCTTTTATTGATGCTTTTTGTCTTTGTGCGGTATTTTCCATCTCTGTCTCTCTGTCTAGGTACCTAGCTATGTATCCATCCACCCATCTCTGTATCTGTTTGTCTGTCTGTCTCTCCCTCCCGTTACCCATCATGGCGTCCCTTTTAGCAAAGTTTAAAAATGAAAAAAACCCAAACCCGCCAGCACGACCGTGTCTGCCACATGTGTTAGTCTGCACCTGTAGCCCTGACCTCGGCAATGAAGAAAGCTTGCTGTAACCTATCAGCTCTTCTCCAGGATGACCAACCATGGTTCTTATAAATGCACAGCTTTCATTTTCCCTGTTTGTTTTCATTGACATTGCAGTGGTCATCACACACACACACACACACACACACACACACACACGCACGCACGCACGCACCGACCTGTGCACGCGCACATGCACATGTGTGTACACACACAATCATTTTCATGGTTCTGTTTCCTTTGCATCTGTTCATAGGAAGCTTCGCAGGCTTTTCTGAATTCTTCATGTTTATAATTCACTGCTATCACATGTATGTGCCACAATTTGCTCAACAGCTCCCCTACTTTGTTCCCAGTTCTTTACTATCACAAAAGGGGCTGCTGGGAATATTTGGGGGTCTAGGGGACTTTTTTGCTGTCATTGACCTCTTTGGGATGCATGAGCAGCAGTAGTATCTCTGAGTTAAAGGATAAGAATGTTCCAGGTATATTCTTCATGTAAGAAAGTGCCACTAATGGAGTAGGTGAGCCAGCCTAGTGGACACAGCCAGGCCCTCAGGGGCTAGCAGGAAAGATAGCAAGCACTGTGTGGCATCTCCTGTCCTCTTCAGGTGGAGGCAGAGCACAAGAGGTTGGGGAATAGCAGCGTCCCTCCCCACCTCCTTCTGGTTACAGTCCACTCTCTGCAGCCATACCCTGAAGAAAATGGCCTCACCATCATGACCACCGGCCAGTCATGGGCCCTGGCAACAGCAGCAGCAGCGACCCGAGCGCCAGTGCCACTTTGGCCCAGCTTCCAAAGCCATTGTCCAGGGAGGCAGCACCAGAGGACAGGTGTCACAGGCGCGGTGGCCCTAGCCTCCTTCCCACTCAGTGGTTCTACCTCAGAAGATGTCTTCATGTCAGCTTCTGCTGCTGGAACACCGGGGCCTTCTCATGGGCCCTCCCTGAGAGTGGACCCTGGGAAGCTTTGGGCTCGGGGCTCGGCATTTCCCATTGGTTGAGGATTCTCAGTCACTTTCCAGGATGATGGGGCTTCCTCAGAGGTCTGCCCACAGTGCATAAGCTGCTTGTCAATCAAACTCCGAAGTCTTGTAAAGATCAGTTTGGTTATTGTTTAAGCCCCGAATCAGGTGTTTCTTTCTATGGGAACACCCCATCTGTACAGTTGCAAGAATGGTGCCAGTCAGTCAGAAAATGTTCAGGAAGCATTAGTGTTG
Source organism: Pseudochirops cupreus (assembly GCA_028627135.1). Taxonomy (NCBI): domain Eukaryota; kingdom Metazoa; phylum Chordata; class Mammalia; order Diprotodontia; family Pseudocheiridae; genus Pseudochirops; species Pseudochirops cupreus. Next base: position 395,710,338 of record CM053584.1, on the reverse strand, counting down.
GCCAGACCCTACGGTAATTGGATGGCGGCCCCTCTTTGGACAGAGCAGAGCATCAGCACTCACTCGCCAGGTGACTCACCCAAGGTCACACAACCAGCCCGTCCCAAAGGTCCCCTGGCCATGGACCAAGGTTGGTTCTTTCCACGGTGCCATGCTCTGCTGCACATAGGCTTTAATCTAGTCTTTGCATTTAGTTTGGAGGCCAATGGCAATGTGGAAGTGACCTCCACTGCCCGCCCACAAGCACATTTACAAGTTAACCCCACGACTGAAGGAAGCAGGCTGGATGCCATGGCCAGCTACACAGGCTCAGGAGTTGGATCTGGCCTGCTAGGCTAGCCCTGCCCCGTCTGACCGGGGCCTTAAGCACTTGTCCCTGCCCTTGGTCCTCAGGGATCAGACTGGATGCTTTCTTTTGGCTCCTGTGGGTCCAGCTTGGACTTGGAGGCATAGACTTGCCCCAGAGGCTGGCCGGCCACCTATCGATACGCAGACTAAGCAGCTGAAACCTTGGCAACTTTTCCTTCAGGACCTGGCCTCTCCGCCCCTGTAATTGTCCAAGGGGCCCTTTGCTGCTCTCTTATCAATCTACGCTAATTACTTTTCCATGTGCATTGACTACAAGTCTGCTGATATTAGGTAGAGAGATGGCAGGTAGTTGGGTCTGTCATGGCCCTGGGGAGGGTTCAGGCCCAGTTGTCCCAAATGACTGCTGATCTCAGAGGCAGGAAGACCTGGGTTCAGATCCTGAGACCCTGGTTATGGCACATGACCTTTCTAAGCTTCAGGTGACCAACTCCCTGACTGCATCATGTTGGAGGTGGGCCCATGCAGATGAAAAACTCACTCAGGCCAGACCAGCATTTATCCTAACTGTATAGGCCAGCTTGGTCCACTCTGAGCATCAGTTTTCTCATCTGTAAACTGTCAAAAATCCTATCTCTAGCCCCGGCCTTCCAGGCCATTGAAGGATCTGGGGAGTTTGTGAGGCCTGGGTAAGCCCTCTGGTGCTGGAGCGACGCTTCCATCTGCGTCCTTATCATATGTTAAGTCTGATTTCATTGTGACCACTGATATGTCCTTGATAGCTACTGACTTTGGTCATACTCTGCAGGAAGCTAGCACCTGAGCATTTAACTCAGCGTGTGCTAAAGGCTTCCTGCATGTGGAGATCTGGTTGGAGCTTGAAACTCTGTGGGGGCAGGGCTGTGTGGGAAGGGTCTCTGACCCCAAGCAGGCTTCTCCACTGAAAGTACAGGAGGTGGCCATTGGAGCATTGGAGTGGGCATTGGAGCGAGGCCCAGGCCTGCCCTGAGAAAATGCTGGATTGGACGCCAGCCCTGATGCTTGGGAACCCCATGAATCCACACGTCACCTTTTCTTTCCAGGTCAGTGTGTTCATTTGTCCAGTGTGAGGCCTGGCTCTGATGACCTCCTTGAATCCTGTGTTCCCTCGAGTTAAGCCCATGGGGCCTGATTTCTGGACTTGATTTCTGACATTGTTTCCAGGGTCTCCCCTTTAAACTTCCATGCCATGGGAACCAGAGAGTTTAGGGGAGATTTAGATTCTAACTTGATTGAAATAATTTTAAAGTGGAAAACTCTATGATAGGGGGGTCAATGTGCCATTTGACACTTGGGTCCAAAATCATCTTCACAAGTATCGAAGGGGCAGGAAGGGTGTGGCAGCTGCTGACATGAGTCCATGTGCAGGATGCAGCGAAAGTAGCTCTTTAGATGGTGCCAAAGACCTGGCACCTGAGGGAGGGCCCGTAGATGGAGCTCCAGTCTAGTTATGCCACAAGGCACATGAAGGAGGTGGTTTTGGAGAGACTTGGGAAGACTTGTATGAACTGATCTGGAGGGAAGAGAGCCAGGTCAGGAAGGGCTATCAAAGCCAAATGAAGGACTTTCTTTTGGATCCTGGAGGCAATCAGGAGGGGCCATGATGTGGTGTGACCTGTGCCTCTGGAAGAGAACCTTGGCAGCTGAGTGGAGGCATGTGGCGGGCAGCAGAGCTGGCACATTCAGAGCAGAAAGTGTCCAGAGGAAGGTGCTCAGCCCCACAGGGAAGCTCATGGTCAGAGATGCCTGGCTTTTCCCAGTGTATGTCTCTCTGACGGTGCCTCCAACCCTCCTCGGCTACACTTCGTCCGGTCCCGGGCATGTCCACCCCTCCTCCCGTGACCTCTGGGTGAGCACTCAGCCTCACCAAGGTCCCAGGGGAGACGGTGCTAAAGAGCAGGGCTTTTGTCTCCAGGGAAAAGGGCCTCATCATTCAAAGATAATCCTCTTGTCCATCCTGCAGAGCCACCCTCAGACCTGGGTTTGAGTCCTAGGCAAATCATGTCCCTTCTCAATGCCCTAACCAGCTCTTTCAGACTGTAAGAGAGTGGCATGGATGAGGATTCCCTCACCTGGAAGTTCCTTCTGCCAGTGAAATCATGGGCCCTGTCCCTCCCCCTGGGCCCCTTGGGGGGTTTCCTGGTTGGTCGGATGGAGCATGGGTCTCCTGATGCCAAGAGCATATAAGGACTTAGGCATCCCCTCCATGTCCCTGCTTTGCCTGGCCCTGGTGGAGGACATCCTCTCCAGATGGCAAACCCCTTGGCCAGGATGCAGCTCCTTATTTAATCATATTGATCCCTGTCATGGCTGACCCTTGCCTAGCTCTCTCCTCCCACATTTGGAGAGCATTTCCCAGACAAAATCTGCCATTCTGTAAGGCCTGTGCTCAGGGGATCTCCATTCCTCAGGCAGCAAAGGAGCCTGAGGCTCTGAGAGGCTCACTTAGCACCACCCCCTACTCTGTCCTGCCTCTCATATTAATGACAATATCATTCATTCATCTTGTCACATCATTCAAGGCTCCTTGTCCAATTCTGACTGGTGCAGAGCCCATGTTGCAGGGAGGCCTTTAAGAACATTGGCTTTTGTTTTTTACAGGCTCTTTGCCACCCGTGGGGTTGTAGAGCACTGAGGGAGCCCCTTATCCCCTGGGGAAGCCTGTCTGGGTCCATCTCCTGCCTTCAGCAAACTGCCCACTCTCCCCCTCCCTTCCCTGCCGCCACACTTAGGGATGCCTTTGATTGAAATGGTCACTTTACATGTTCTAATCCTTCACTTATTAGAGCGACTTCGCTTTCAAAATGGGATAGTCAAGTTCAGAGTTAATGGAACCTGATTTATGGCTAATTTAGATAGAGATGTAATCCCAGCTGCACATAGACACACTCATTTGAAAAAGCCCTTCTTCTGCAGGACCATTAGCATGGCAGATTCCAACTGATGCCTCTGTGGTTAAGATAAGCTAGTTCTTGGGTGCCAGGGGCTGAATTGTGAGTGCTAAAGACAGGATGTAGGCTGGTTTCTGGCCCGGGGAGCCCCCTCTGCAGGCCCATGGAATGCTTGCTGGTTCCTGTCCAGGACTTCCCAGCCCCAAGCTGTGGCAGGGCCCCCAGACACACAGCTCTGCCACTGCGGGGCTGTCTGTGTCAGTGTGGTGCCTTTCCATGAGGCCTTCCTTTTGTAGTGATGCGGTATTGTGCTTTCATTATCTTCGTGTGTACATAAATATGTATCATGTGTTAAATTAGCTTCTTTAGGGTGAATTTACAAAAATGTTCTTTCACTTGAGCTACCAGCCAGAGCTGGGTGATAATGGGAAATTCTGAAGAGAAAGTAGGATGCTCTCCAGTGATTGTCCAGTTAATTCTCTGATTGTGCCATGAGGTTATTTTTGGGATTGGGCTGACTTGGCTATTGTGGGAGAGGCCTAGGACTTCAGAGGCCACTCAGCCACCTGCTGTGGTACTGGTGATGAGAGTTAGACCTAGGGAGGTCAAATGATCTACCCAATGCCACGCATCTAGCATCTTGGCAGGAGCAGAACTGGGACCACTGTGTGTGTGTGTGTGTGTGTGTGTATGACAGTCAGATGAACTGCACTTCTTGAAAACACTCTAGATAGATCACGAAAGAATCTGGGGTCATGAGAATCCTGGATCTGGAGGTCATTTCATTTTGCAGATGAAGAAGCCATGGCCAGAATAAAGTGCCCTGCCCAGGGTTACACAGGGAGCAGCTGGGTGAGCCTGGGCTCAGACTTGGGGCTCTTCTCTCTAAGTTCAGGGCTTTTGGGCCGGTGAACTTCTAGAGAAAGAAGCAAGGATCACAAAGAGCCAACATGGCACCCTCTGTACTAGCAGGTCATGCCAGGCTAACCGCGTCTCCCTTTTGAATGACGAGGGGGTGCTGTTGGCATAGTTGAGTGGGCCTTGAGTAAAGGTCTTGAGAGAAGGAAACATCTGCCACTCTTTTTGTTGGCAAGATGGAAAGAGGCAGTCTAGGCCACAGTCCAATGCACTGGTTTCAGAACTGGTTAAGACTCAGTGGTTCTCAACCTTCCTAATGCTGTGACCCCATAATACAGCTCCTCATGTTGTGGTGATCCCCGACCATAAGATTATTTTCATTGCTACTTCATAACTGTGATTTTGCTACTGTTATGAATCATAATGTAAATATCTGATCCGCAGGATGTATTTTCATTGTTACAAATTGAACATAACCTACAGGTTGAGAACCACTGGGTTAAGTGGTCAGACTCAAAGTGTCTACACCTGTCCCCCTGCTCCATTCCTAGCATTGGCATGGCTGAGGCAGAGGGGGCAATATTGGTAGACTTGCAGACCCCACAGAGCTTAGAGAGACAACTAACAAACATACTGGACTGCAGAGTCAGGCTCCGCAAAGATCTCTGTAGGTCTGAGCAGTGGGAATGAAAGCCTGACGCTTGGGGTGAGGTCCGTCATTTCTTATGCCCAGGAGGGGAGAGGCAAGGTTAGAAAACAGGGGATAAACACCTGGACATAGGCCCAGGATGAGTCAGCAGCAGGATGGGACAGCCATCCCAGCTGCTGAGACCGTGGGCATTGGGGAGGACCCAGATTCCAGGGCTCCGCGGCCTCTGCCATCTCAAGGATTGGGCTTCGTTCTGGGAACCAGAGTGGGAGAGGGACCTGGAGGAGCTAGAGAATAGTCAGAGGAGGGCAGCCAGGGTGGGGATGGACACAAGTTCATGCCTCGTAGGTGGGTTTGAAGGGCTTCAATATTTAGCCTGCAGGTTGAGAACGATAGCACTTATCGAGTTCCTGCTATGGGCCAGGCACTGGACTGAGGACTTCACAAATATGCCATTTTATGCTCATAACAATTCTGTGAGACAGGTTCTATTATTATCCCCATCTTGCTGTTGAGGAAACTGAGGCAGACAGAGATTAAGTTACTTTCCCAAGGTCACACAACTATTAAACATCTGAGGCCAGGTTTGAACTCAGGTCTTCCTGACTTCAGACCCCGCTCTCTGTCCACTGGACCATGTTGCTTCCTCAGAGCTGGAGATGAGAGATCTCATCAAGCACATGAAGGTCTCTCAAGTATGGTAGAGGTTAGGTAGGGTCTGTTTTGTCCCTTGGTTCCTGGGAGCAGGGGGCAGAACCAGGCAAGAGGCAGGTTTAGACACTGCTCCTGACTCTGAGCTGGGATGCCTTCTAAGAGCACAACTTCCTTGTCATGGAAGGACTGACCCCATTGACTGACTGTCAATGGGGACACCTCATCAGTTATGGGCTCAGTTAGTTGGGCAGGCCCAAGTCACTGTGGTCTAGTGAGCTGAGCTGTGAAGGGAGTTTAAGGTTCATGCAAGTGGGCATGAAGAGTGAGTGGTTGTATTCCAGATGTGGAAGGGCCATCTGTACAAGGACGTGGACTGGAGCTGGAGCTGAGGGCACCAGGAGTTCACCGTTTGGTCTTGAATGTCAGGCATGTGAAGGGAGATCATGGGACAGAAGTGTGGAGCCCTGGCAGGGCCAGATTCAACCTGAAGAATCTGCATTTAACCCTAGCGCTAATAGAGAATGGTTTGGGCAATTTTACTGGGAAACATCAGGGAGGAGAGGCAGGCACACCCATCTCAGGGCTGCTGTCCAGGGTTCTGAGAGCAGGGAGATAGAGGCCATGATGGCAGAACATGGACAAAGCCCTCTTCCCAAGCATGTGCTTCTGGGCCTGTTGACCATAAAGCCTCTTCCAGTCTCGTTCGGTGAGTCTGTGATCCTCGGGCAACCTCTTGTATTAAAATCCAATTTTATTTTTCAATCAGCAAAAAGCTTCCATCTCGCCCATCCCCAGAGGAAAAGAAAGAAAGCAGAAATGCCTGTTTCGAGCATGTAGTCAAGCAAAAACAAATTCGTACATTCGGTGTGTCCCCAAAAGGTGCCTGCCGTGTAAGCTTGGGAGGTGCTTAAGAGAGGATTTCCACAGACTGGCTGAAGAGGAAGCGTTTGCCTCATTAACAGGTGGGAAGACTGAGGCAGGGAAGAGCCATGCTAGCCAGTCCTACACTGCACTGCAAAGGCCCCTTGCCTTTGGGGCAGCGTGCTTGTGGTTGTCTGTTGTGGTTTAGTGGTTTTCAGTCGTGTCTGATTCACCATGATCCCATCTGGGGTTTTCTTGGTGGATACTGGAATGATTTGCCATTTTCTTCTCCAGCTCATTTTATAGATGAGGAAACTGGGGCAAGGAGGGTTAAGTGACTTGCCTAGGGTCACACAGCTAGGAAGTGTCTGAGGCCATATTTGAATTAAGGCCAGCACTGTATCCGTTGTGCCACCTAGCTTATAAGCTTCTTAAATTCTCAAGAAAAAATGGTCAGTTTGGTGTCCTAGTGGATAGAGTGCTGGACTTGGAGTCAGGGAGACCTGAATTCAGATTTTGCTTTGGGTGCATCCTAGCTCAGGCAAGGCCCTTCTCTCTGCCTCAGTCTCTTTGGCTGTCAGATGGGTATGGGGCAGCATCTACCTCACAGGGCAGTCATGAGGATGAGATGAGATGGTGTCCTAGAGCACTGGAGGAACCATTAGCCATGATTATTCTTTGTCTGTTTGACCCAACACTGGGGCAGGTTAGGAGAGGCACCCTTGGGTGGCTTCAGAGTCAGTGGGTTCACCTCTAACACCCACTGGCTAACCTGTCATGGGGCTGGGTGGCACCAAGACCCAACTGCAGCATCCGTGCCAGTCTACACAGGCAGACAGAGCTTTGGACACAAGACCGAATAAGAAGGCAGAGGAAGGAGCCGGAGGAAATGGGCTTTTACCATTAGACTCTGGCTAGTTTGGGGGCAGCCATACCATTCCGATCTGCCCATGAAAGAATAATGGCTTCCTCACCCACTGAAGAGCCCAAGTCAGAGGATCTGGGGCACGGTCCTGCTGGGGCGTTTTCTCTTGACCAAGGGCCAGCCCAAGGTTGGGCTCTCCATTCTGGGGCTCCTGACCTGGTTCTCTCTCATGCACAGCATGGGACCTTTCAGGATGGGGCCATGCTCTGTTCTTGCACACAAGTTTTCCCCCTTGGTTGACCCTGAGATTATACTTTGTCTTTTTTTTTATCCTTGTTAGTTTAATTCCCTTTGATTTGCTAGTTGTCAGATGTGGTTAATTGAGTAGAAAAGAAGGGACTTGAATAAAAGCGGAATGTTTTAGTGTTTCATGTTGAAGACTTCACCTTTTTCCAGGCGCAGATAAAAGCCTATTTGCCCTGATGGGATTGCAACCAATTTTTAGCACTTACCTCATCCGAGGAAGCTATAAATAGGCTTCTAACGTGCTAGGCTTTCATTCTACAGGAGACAGCTTTTTATTTGGAGCTGAGTCATTTGGTTGTGGAAAATGGCCTGCTGGGAAAGTCTCGAGGTGGTGCTGGCCTGGGCCTCTGCCCTCTTGCTGTTCTCCATGGCTCGTGTCCACAAGTCAGGCCCTGGTGGGGGTTCATTCACCTGGTTCCTGGGGTGGTCAGACTGGTTATGGCCACCATTCACCCCGGGCATACACTTTGATCCTTGGCCAGTGTGGAATAACTAAGGGCGTATTACTCGGAAATTTGCTTTCATTCTCCTTGGGCCAGTGGCCGACACTTTTTATTTAGAGCCTTTGTCAGATTTGTATCAGAAAGAACTTACCTGGATTAATAAGCAGCAGCTTGGTTGGTGTGGTGAAAGCTGTCACCTGGCACCATATTTAATACCATCGCCTATCTCTCCCATGGTTATTGGGGGCTGTAAGCTTGACTCTCCCCAATGACAAAAGGCACATGTATCTTCAGCAGGAATCAACTTCAAACATGGGACAATATGGGAGAGGGCCTTTGCTGCTCATAAGGATCCTGCCCTGGGAAGGTGACCCCTAGACTTGGTAAAGTGAGAGTCCAGTGAGTGTCCGCTGATGCCTTTTGTTCAGCTCTAGGGCCACCGCTCACTGGTAACCTGTTTTGGCAGTTATAATAGACTAGTTTTTCTGCTGTAAGACTTTTCTCTGGGATAAATCAGCACTTTATCCGGGGCAGATGGATTTCACAGAGACTGATAAAATGTGGGCAGAAAGGAACGTGGGTAGTAATGTGGGGGAGGAACCATTGACTGTGAAGAGCACTTTGCTGTCCCCTCCCCCAGTGCTTCCTCTGACTGTCCACCCACCCTGTCTGGCCTCGGTTACAGGTGGCAGAAGTGAGGCACACAGGTAGGGGCGGGGTGGTTATGGTCGTGGTGGTGGTTCGTCCTTCACCATGGCAGAGGAGCAGTGACATCACGTGTCTTAACTTATGCATGAATTGGATTGAAGTGAGGCAGAGCCGCCCAGAGTTGTCATCCAAGTCTAGTGACAGGACAGAAGTCAGGGCTGGAGATGACTGGGAAGGAGTAGACCTTTGGAGGGCCTTTGCTCTGCCTCAGAGAGAAGGGCCGTCAGACACCTGTGGGCCCAGGCCGCTGGCACCCTGATCTCCCCCTTCCTTCTCCTGTGCTTCAGACTCTTCCCAGCTGGGTAGGTTAAGGCCCAGGTGTGTCTGGGGAGGCCGTTTCCAGCTGCTGAGGCTGCTGCACAATGAAGCTTAGTCCCTCTGAGTCTGTGTTACCAACACTGCCTGTGTCCCTTCACTACTTCCCGGGCTGGTCTCCACATCTGCCTGTCAGTGCAAGGCCTGCTTAGTCTCAAATTTCCCTGAGGGCTGAGAGGGAATCCTTGTTCCCCTGTGCTAGGGGATTATTCTGCTCTAGGTTTTAGAGACCACATTTTGTCCATTTATGGCCAACGAAGCAATGTCTTAGGTGTGCCTGAAGAGAGAGTTTCTAACTGAACACTCCCATGTTCCTCCCCGGAGAGGCCCAGGAGGCCCAGGGCCCACATGGGGGTTGTCATGGACATTTTGTAAGGGCTCCAGAAAGTGAGGCTGAGAAACTTACACTCACTGTCCCTGAATATTGGATTATGGGAGCAGCTCCCCGAGCCATGACCTACATAGAAGCATCTCCCTTTACCTTCCCCCCTCCCCTCCCCCTTCTCCTTCCCCTCCATTTCCTCTCCCCTCCCCTTTCCCTTTCCCTTTCCCTTCCCTCTCCCTCCCCCTCCCCTCCCCTCCCCTCTTTCCCCCTGTGTTTCAGAGAATGCACATGTGTCTTTTTATATGCCAGACCTTCTTTCACAATCACTTTGAATAATTGTCTACCCTATATTTAGGAGCCAAAGACTGTATGTGAGAGTCTGAGTGATGCTGTAGGATCCACGCTCAGGTGAAGAAGAGATCATTTTAATTCACTGGTGTGGACTTCTTACTGTAATAAGGTCCATAGAAACAGTCTTTTAAAAAAGGAAGAGGGTTTCCCCCCTTTTTTCTATTGAACAGAAGCATTGGGTTTTAAGGTTCTCTTTGCTAAGCTGTAGTTGTATTGCTGGCAATCCGAGCATGGTCTCAAGTTCTCCAAATGCCCCCTCAGTGTCTTCCCTCCCATCACAAGCTTGGCACAGGCTGAGGGGAACAGATGCCGGCTTGTGTAACCCAGAGGTGCCATCAGCTTCCTCCCCAGTCCCACTGGGGCCAAGATGGATGGGAGCTGCCTGTCAGCACTCGGGTAGTGAGTAAGGACCCTGTAGCCTGGTGTCCTGGCAGGGAGGCTTGTTGGGAGGGCAGCCTGGGAGCTGTTTGCTGGGATTCTTATGGGCCAGGGGATGGAACTGTCTCGACTCTGCCATCCCCTTCTCCTTTGACTGTCAGTCTTTCCCAACATTAGGGTCTTTTCCATTTCCCATCTTCTTATTACATGGCCAAAGGATTTCTGCTTCAGCCTCAGTATCTGACATTCTAGTGAGCAGGCGGGATTAAAGTCTTTTAGCACTGACTGATCTGACCTCCCTGCTGACCAAGGGCCTCTCCAAAGTCTTCTCCAGTCCCCCAATTCCAAAACACCAATTCCTCTGCTCAGCTTTCCTTATAACCTGCCTCTCACAGACATACACTGGCTAATATGACTAAGGCAGAAATATGTTTTGCGCGATTGCACATGTATAACCTCTATCAAATTGCTTACTGTCTCGGGGAGGGAGAGGGGAGGGAGGGAGAGAATTGGGGACTTAAATTTAAAAAAAAATGAATGTTAAAAATGGTTTTTACACACAATAAGAAAGAATAAGACATTTTTAAAAATAATAAAAATAAAACATTTTAAATAAAAAAGAATATGGCTTAAATACTGTTATTTAGATGCTTTGATCAGCATCCAGAAAATCCTGAAAATCAATGAAGAAATCTTGGGGACAGGATTTTTCTGAGTCAGATATACACAGTTTAAGTAAAATCCACCAGTCAGAAAAACAACATTCATGCAGAAACTCAAGTCAAGTGATCAACAAGGATTGATTAAATACGTTGTGCCCGGAACTATGCGTAGAGTTGGGCGGACAGAGAGGCCAAAGCCAGCCCCTCCCCTCAGGGAGCTCACAGTCAAGCACTTGGAAGTGGGATGGCGCTGGCATGAAGGGGGGTGGGGAACGACCCCCTGGAAGGAGGGGGGAATGAGTCAGGATGCCGTCGTCCTTGGAATGTAGAGTATGGGGAGATGGGTTGGGAAGGAAAGTCTGAGGAGACCGGCAAGGAAAGAGATCATGCTGTTCAGGGCATTAAAAGCCAAACCAAGGGTTTCATATTTGGTCATGGAGGTAACAGGGGTGAGAGAGAGTGAGGGGTCAAGGTAACACCCAGGGTGCAAGTCTTGGTGGCAGGGAAGATGATTGTGCCCTTGAGAGGAACAGGGAAATTAGGAAGACGAGGGGCGACAATGAGCTCAGTCTCGGACACCTGGAGTTTAGGACATCCACATAACATCCAATCTGAGATGCCCAGGAGGCAGCTAGAGGTAAGAGCCTAGTGATCAGCAGAGAGGTTAAGGCTAGATGTATCTGTCTGAGCAGCATCAGCATGGAGATAAGAAGGGAAGCCATGGGGGCAGGTGAGGTCCCCAAGTGGTGGAGTCTTGGAGGGAGAAGAGGGCCTGGGATACAGTCTCAGAGGACAGCCAGGGCTAACAGGAGTGACCTGGACAAAGATTCAGAAGTTGGAGAATGACCAGGGTCACAGAAGGTAGAGAGAAGAGAGGGTGATTAACAGGTGGGTGAAGCTGGGAAGCCCCAAGTCTGCTTGGGGCATGAGTAGCTCAAGCTTCCTGCGCTGTGTTAGTGGCATTTTTATCATTCTGGCTAAGTGACATGTCTATAAAATGATTGGACTTTAAAAAAAGAAAATAAAAACCCAGAATATACAACAGGCCCAAGCTTCTGGCCCCAAAGTGCTGGCTTACAGAGTCTGTTTATTCCAGGGCCAGTGAAGGCTCCAGATGCCTTTGGAATGCCCAGTGTTGTTTGCTGTCTTCCTTTGAAGACACCCAGTTGTAATGAATCTTTTGAAGAGCGAGAGGATTTAGTTCTTGGAAATAGAAACATCGTTCAGAGCCAGGTCTGGGGAATAACATTGGTGACCTGGATCTTGGCCAAAATGAGGGAAGGCCAGCTAAGTTGTGTGCCTCGGGCTGACGTTCTTCATCTGTACTCCAGGGGCCAGATTTCAAGAGGTCCATGAACCTGAATGGGGAAAAGTAGCATCTTATTCTTCCTTACCCCTAACTGAAATTCAGCATTTCCATCACTGATGAAGGCAGGCAAGAAAACATGATTTTGAGAAGGGTTCCTTAGGCCTCACCAACCTGCCCCAAAGGGGTGTGTGTGTGTGTGTGTGTGTGTGTGTGTGTCCCCTGTGAAGGCCATTTCCCAAAATATTGTAAGTGTATGTCTGTACCCCCAAGGTTGCTTACTCTGAGCATAGCAACACTCATTTGGATGTTTCTTAAAAAACATGTTTTGTTCTTCATAATACTTGGTTTATTCCAAAGCGTGTGTTGGAGTATTCAGCAGTTCCATACTTTATGCGTTTGCTCCTAGGACAGTGGCCCAGCTCTACATCCCTTGGTACAATAAGGCTTTTTGAAATGAAGAATCCTTGTTGGAGTAAAACACTTGGTGTCGCGACAGCTCAAAGACCAGCCCATGTTGGTGCCTGGTAGTGACAGTTGGATGATAGGGGAGGGTGCGTCTCTTTTGAAAGCAGGGCTGGGTAGCCCTTTGGCAGTCCGTCTGCTCTGCTGATGCTTCTTCAGCCTCATGGTTCCCTCTTCCAGGAAAGGCGGCATCACCATGACCCATAGGTATTTTCTTTCCCCTCACTCTTAGTGAATATATAATAAATTATACAAAGATATCTTTCCTTTTTCTCTCTTTTGGCTGCTGTTTCTCCATCAGGCACCACAATGAAACTCTTGGCTAAAGGTCTACTTTCCAAGTATTTCCCAGTGGTCAGCATGCTGAGAGAGACTAGGCCTGGGTGGGGGGTCGGGGAAGTGACGTGGGGCCTCGCAGCCACATGCAGCCTTCTAGGTCCTTGGGTGTGGCTTTGTGACAGTGTCCAAGTTTCATAGTACAAATGCTTTGATTAAGAGGAGTCTGGACTCAGTCAAAGGGCAGCCGTGCTTGAGGACCTAGAGGGTCACACATGACCTCAAGGCCACAGGACTAAGCTAGTTATGCTATATTGTTATTCATTCAGATTTGAGAGTCATAATCAATGATTTCTGTCCTGCCTTTACTTTTGCTTATTCTAGGGACTGAGCTGTATGTATTGTTGGCTTTTTCTGATTTCTGAGTCCTCTCTGAAGCAGGTGCTCTTCCCACCTGGCCTTTGGAGTCTGTCTTCTTTCAAACGCCTCCATGATGGTTCCTGTTTCCTCACCTTGGCCTTCTTGCCCTCCCCTTTTGTGGAGTCTTGGCCCAGCAAGGTGGGTCCTAGGGTTGAGTCGTCCATGGCAGTTGAAGCCTGCCTGCTGCTTATGAGTGGTTTTGGGGGGACTTCAGTGGTACATTTTTAGGGTTTGTTTTGTTGTAGAGACTATTTAATGTCTTCTCTCATCTTTGAGCAAAATCAGGAGTCAGATGGGAAGCAGGGGCCAGAGCCCCAGACAGAGCAGTGACTTTGAGGACTGGCATCAGAAGAGAACCAGAGAGCCAGAATGGGTAGAAGATGCCCATATGCAAAGCCTTTAAAAGTGGGCCGGTCTCATCTTCTCCCCTCTGGCTGGGATGGACTCAGTGACCACTCACATGCCATCACTCCAGGATTGTGGCTGGCTTTAGGCCCACAGAGAACAGAGTACAGTGGAGATGCCACTTATGGACCAGGGGATTGGGAAAACAGGCAGTAAGCCTGACATCAGGAGAGAGGCCTGTCTACAAGGCAGTGCTGCAGGACTGCCATGTTGGTGACTGATGGTCTGAACGACTTTATAACAGGTTGTGTGTCTCTAGGGCAGTGATGGCTGCCATAGGTTACCGGTGATACCACCCTGAAAGACCCCGGTGCCAAGTCGGCTTCTGCTCTGCTCCAGGTGGGGATGGCAGCGATGATCTGTGAAGAGCCGTGTGCCCTTGGAGGACGGGACTGGCAGGAAGAGGGCCTCCAGGCCTGGAAGCCAACTGAAAGCTGTCCAAGATCCTGATGTTTCTTTTTCATTCATCCTCTGACTCTTAGTCTGGTTTTGTTCTGCTGTAGGTGGCTTAAAAGGAAAGTCAGGAGCAGAGGCAGAGGTGTCCTCAGAGTGGCCATTGATAAAAGGATATCTGGCTGGAACAAAAGCAATCCCTTGGGCCCCTGCACCTGAAAGCCAGAGACTCGTGTGAGTGGATTCCCCCAGGGGAAGAGTCATTTCAGAGTCTGACCTTGCAAATGCATTGTAGGGAGAGTTTTCCTTCTAAAAAGCAAAATGAAGAATGGAAGTATTCTGGAAGAAGCTTCTTACTGTGTCCTAGGTTTCTTTCTAACGTGACAAGATCACTAGTTGGGTACCACGTCACTTTGGCTAAATAGAGATTCTAGTAGAAAATAATTCACAGACCAGGGATCAGCCACATCTATGCCAAAGGTCTCAAAGAAGCTGGTGCAGAAGGAAGGTCTGATCTTGAATCACCATGTGCCAGGGGAATTGACAGCTCATTTACATCTGTGCATCATATGGGAAATGTGGAAGGCCCGGGGGAGATGGACCTCTCTACATAACAAGTGGGAAAAGCTTTTCTGTTTGAGGGCTTGTTCCAGCTCATGTTGAAATCTGCCCGTGTCCAGTTAGGTGGTTAAATGAAATAAATGACTAGGAGGAGAAACATTTCCTTCCTTTGAAAAAGGCATTCAGGTCAGGCCAAGATCTAGCTTTGTTTGAAATGGAAAAATGCTAAAAATATTCCCAGCATAAATACGAATGAAGTGACCTCCCTTCCCAGACAACATTGTAGCCGCTGCCCTCCTCCCTCCCCCCCATAGGTGCTTAACAAATCCTTGCTTGACGTGGGCCGGCAGGTTTTTGCAGTTGTTCCTTCTCTGCTTCACCAGGTGTGCTGTGCCGGGCTGGTCTTTCTGAAGCACCATTTTCATCACACCACCACTCTGCTCAAGCTTCTTCTCTGGCTCCCACCCTATCAGACACACTTAAGTGGCCCAAACCTGTCGCTTAGGACAGTGTGCCTCGGTTGGGCTGCCTGTGCTCACTGGCTCCTCCCTCCTGGCATGAAGGCCAGTTGTTTGTGGCAAAGGTGGCTCCTGGGCCCTCTTGGGCTCCACATGTTGGCAACTGGCTTATATCAGTTAAGCTTTTAGAGAAAATGGTGATGATCCATGTTGATCTTTTCCCATTGTGAAGCTACTAGAAGGGCGCCTGAGCAAGTACTGGACAGAGGGGAATGTGTGGCAGCCTCTCCTGGCAGCCCTAACTTCCACAAACTTTTCCTTTACATTGTGACCTCAGTAGCCACAAATAAACACAAATCATTTGATAGACAAAGAAGAACAAAGGGGTCTTGTGAGATTGTGTGCCCATGTTACTTTGGGTGCCCAGTTTGGAGGCTCTTCTGTGGGACTTTTTGTTGTCTTTTGTGGCAGGAAGGGCAGACCCTTGGCTGCTTCTTCTTGTCAAAGACAAGTATCCACCATCTTCATGCAGATCTCAGAATTAGCGAGCCCTGGGGACCAAGGCTGTGGCTATTGGGGAGCAAGTTCTTTGGAAAGCCCTCCCCACTAGCAGCCCTCCACTGGCTTTCCTTTGGAAGAGAGTGAGGGGAATGATGGCCAGAGGTATACAAGAGCAGCCTTTTAGGGTACAAGCGGCCTCAGATGGGAAGGCTGCCCCAAGCAGGGAGGAGCTTTCTTTTCCTTTCTTTTTCCATGGTTAGTCTGTTGATTGCTCTTTCTCCTGTTTGCTTTGCCATTGTCTTCTCATCAGATTTGGGCATTTAGCTGAGTAGACAGGTGTAGCCTCTGAAGGAGGGAATATTTGGGAAAAGAGTTGTCTCAAGAGTGAGGGGACATGGCCAAGAGTCAGCCGTCATGACAGCAGGCTGGGCTTAGCCAGGCTGTTCCCCTTTCCTGAGGTCCGCCTTCAGTGGCCAGCACCCATGTAGGTCCCTGACCTCAGGGGTGGGGAAGAGGGAGGAGTGTCACCTTGGTTAGTAGAGTGTAAGCTCTTTGAAGGCGGGTCCTTGGCACCTCCTAAGCCCTTCATGGCTACCTGCCTGTCCTTTCTTAGTGCTTCTCCCAGGTCTGTGTCAGCTCTGACAGACTATGATGGGATGTGGATGGCACCACACAGAGCTCCTGCTGGGGCTGAGGTGCTGAGGTGTGGCTGGTTCGAGTGCTGACTTCACTCCTGCCCTGGCCTGCCTCAGGCACTGGGAGGGAGACAGCTGCCCCCAGCTGCCCCCAGAGCAGCCATCACCAGGCATAGTCTGGGAGGCTGGAGCTCAGAGAGGCATGGAGCCAGCTCTGTACTGTTTTCTTTCATGGAAGACAGAAGATACCTGATGATTAATCTCTAATACAGAAATAATTACCACCAGGCAACAATTGTCATTCACCATTAGTTCAGATTAATTTGGCCATTTTGTGTGGTGGGAAAGAATAGGAAGTCTCGGTGGTCTAGATGGCTTCATGCTAACCCTCAGTTATCATTGCTTCCCTCTGTGAAATTTCAGAGTCTAAGCTTTCAAGACCTATTGTCTGCAGCCTGGCTAGTCCCACACCGAAGCATTTGTTTTTGCTGGTATTGGGGATCAGCCCTTGGACCCTCCATGCATCCAGAGGCTGGAGCCCCCTCAGCAGCCCAGGGAGCAGCTCGGGGCTCTCCTTTGCCCAGCCATGGCTGAATCTGCTTGCTGGAGTCGGCCTCAGGGGAGTAAGAAATAGGTTATTCTTTCTAAGAGTTATCCCCCAGGAAAGGGAGGGAGGGGATCTAGGCTGGCAGTCATGACCTAATTGAGCATTCTCTCTAGGACAAGGGGAAGGGAGAGGAGGACTGATGGGATCCATGGAGCCATCTTGTTTTGTGAGAAAAGCTTGGGGAAGGAGTCTGGGTCAGGGCTGGGCTCACCTGCAGGGACTGCATGGGATGTTCTGGGAGCCGCAGAGATAGTGACTGAAGCAACTCTGCTCTACCACTAGAAATGCTGGACTCCATTCTCATCCAGCACCCTGGCTGCCACCCCCAGAGCATAGTGGAATATGGCCAGAAGCTGCCCACTTAACTTGGGGTTTACTGGTTAGAGTTCTTCCTTCCTTCTTTTCCTTCCTCCCTCCCTTCCTCCCTCCCTTCCTCTCTTCCTCCCTCCCTCCCTCCTTCCCTCCCTTCCTTCCTTCCTTCCTTCCTTCCTTCCTTCCTTCCTTCCTTCTTTCCTTCCTTTTTTCCTTCCTTTTTTCCTTCCTTCCTTCCTTCCTTCCTTCCTTCCTTCCTTCCTTCCTTCCTTCCTTCCTTCCCCAAACCTTAAACCCAGTTCACTCTGAAGCTCATAGATTGGACCACAATAGGTCCCTGCCCAAGCTCCACTTAATGCCTGTATTTTGGGCCCTCCTGGCTTAGAGTGAAGGTCAGTGGTAGCTGTTTTTCTTTGGAATAGCAACCCCGAGGGTCCTCCCCTCCCAGCCTGACTTAAAAAAAATTTTTGTCTAGTTAAAAGGGCCATCCTTTGACTCACTTCACTGAAGGGGCATCACCTCACTCAAAATGAGAACCTGAAAAGGCCTTACTTAGCCTGCCAGGGCCAGGGTCTCCCATTACATCCTAGGTCATCTCCAGTCTTCCTGATGAATATCTGGCACCTGGACTCAGATGGCTCTGGAGGATAAAGTAAGACTGGTGCCCTTGCATAGCCTTCCCTTCATCAAATCCAAGACACCTGCGAGTCATGTCATCATTCCCTGATGCCATGGGCCTCTTTGAAAAAAGACAAACACAACAGATTGCTGAGGATGGTGAACGTGAGGGTCAAGGTAAAAATCCAGGACAAGTACAGTGGAAAGTCCTAGGATGTCTACTCCCATGAGCTAGGACCCTGGACAAGACCCTTCACATCTGTAAGGTGAGCTGGTCCCACCCAGACCTGAACTATGAAAGCTGTAAGGGAGCTTAGCCATCGCCCTTCCAACCCCTTCCCTTTTCATGTTGGCCAGTCATCAAGCCCTTGTGAAGGGCCCGACATATGCCTGGGCTGGCAAGAAGAAAGACAGCCCCTGCCCTCGAGGAATTCACACTCTAATGGGGGAAGAGCACAGAAAAGAGAGCTCAAAGCAGGGTGGGGGAGCGCCTGGCTTGGGGCCATGCTAGGGAACTTCTCCCTGAAGTCTGGTGATGAATGAGGAGGGGGCTGGCCTGGGCACCTCCTTAAATGTGAGAATCCCAAGTGTGAATCCCAGGGAGCCTTCCAGGATGCAGAGGGTTCTGGGGCCTGACAAATGTGGAAAAATTTGAGAAGAACCAGAGAAGATGTGCCCAGGGTCACAGAGGTCCTGACCTTGGAGCCACTGTCATATTCTTTCTACAGTTTTGTGGTAGAAGCACAGAACTGTGGAGTTTGAAGGTATGTCGGGTCCATTCAAACCCCTACCTTCCACCCTCATCCCCAGAGACTCCTCCAGCCTCAGGTTATTGAATACATCCAATGAGGGGGTCCTCCTCACTTCTGGGAGCAGCCCAGTCCACTCCAGGATGTTCTTTTAAAAACAATTATTGATGTGCTTTGTTTTCATATGACAAACACTTAGAGATTGCCCCCATTCCATGGGAAATGCCTTGTGACAAAGTAAACAGCTGGGCAAAACCAACAATACTGTGACCTCCTGTGAAAGTGTATGTAGCGTTCTCCGTCTCTTGTTAACACAATTTCTTGTAACTAACAGAAATTTATTTTCTCTCCTTCCCATTCCCAACCCAGTTGAACAAAAGAGAAAAGAAGAGCAAATTCCTTGTAACAAATATGTATCATCTTGCAGAAGAAATCCCTCGTTGGCTGTTTACATACATGCGCATCTATATTATGTCTGCTCTTTACAGACGTCTTCAAAATTGTTCATTTTTATAATATTGATGTTATAAATAGTTACGTTTTCGCTTACTTTACTCTGCGTTGGTTCATATAAGCCTTTCCACAGCTCTTTGAAATCATCTGTTTACCCATCTCTTACAGCACAATTATATTCATGTCCATATACCATAACTTGTTAAGCTATTCCTCAATTGATGGACATCCAGATAGCTTCCATTTTTGCCTCCACAAAATGAGCTGTTACTAATAGTTTTGCATGCATGGGACCTATATCGCTCTCCTCAATGGGCCTCATTTCTGGGACATAGTAGGGGCTCACTTGGTGTATGCTGATTAAGGTCTCTGTGCTTGGCTGGGCACTTGTTCATGTTTTTACTAGTGACTTGGCTAAATCATCAGTAGCATCTATAAATCTGCAGATGAGACAAAGCTGGAGAAAGGATTGCAGGATTCAGGAGGGTCTCCATGGTCTAGAGTACTGAGCCAACCTAAAGTGAATTTATTGGGGTTTTGTTCTTTTAATCCCAAATATGAAGTAGAAGAGGGGCCTGACATCATTTGGTCTGAAAAAAAACCTGGGGGTGGGGCTTACTGAGCTCTTGGTCAGTGTAATATGGCAGTCAAGCCAAACGCTAATGCCAGTATAAGGGAATTAGGAGGCAGATCTTTCTGTGGCTGGAGGGCAGAGGCCACTCTCCTCTGCCCTGATCAGACTATTTTGGAAATAGGGTGTTCCTTCAGAGCTGGGGGCCAGGATGTTATAGGATAAGCTAGTAGCATCCAGGGGGAAGGCAGCCTGTTCTGTGTGAGGCCTCAGAATTGGGAAGTGGAGTAGGGTTAAGGAATGGGGATGTTAAGCCTTGGGAATGAAGCATGAGGGTGGGGGACAGGATTGCTCTCACTACGTACTTAGGGCTGTTACTTAAGATCCTATTCCTATTGTGGCCCTAAAGGGCTGGACCAGCCACAATGGGCAGACTCCATGAAACTGCAAGACTTTGGGCCAACAGGCTAGTGTGGGATGGATGTCTTGACTGCCATCATGGAGAGCAGCTGGCTCTATGCTGTTTGACTAGGATCATTGGGCCTTGGTCCTGAGTTTTCTATTTTGGGAACGGGGTGGTGGGTCCTGGCGCTCATCTGGAGTTGGGTTGTTCCCAACATCTTTAGCCAAACAGAGCAATTAGCTCCTTTCTGGCTGCGCACAGTGTAATTTTTTCTTCCCCTTACATGCATATCATTGTCATAGAAATAATAGGAGAAATTCAACACCGTGAATGGTGGTAGTTTGGGCAGTGGCAAAGTATTGTCGGTTGGGAAATGGTGATTTAATGGCATTCAAAGTATCTTCCAAGCTGCTTCTCATTTTCTCCCATTGTTATCATACTGAATTTTTTCTTTTTCTTTTTTCTTTTTTTTTTGGAGGGGAGACAGTGGGGCAATTGGGAGTAAGTGCCTTGTCCAAGGTCACACAGCTAGTAAGTGTTAGTAAGTCTGTAAGTAAGTCTCAGTGAGTCTGAGGCCAAATTTGAACTCAAGTCCTCCTGAGTCCAGGGCCGGCGCTCTATTGACTGTGCCACCTAGCTGCCCCTGATTTTTTTCTTCAGTAAGCATAGCTTGAGTCCTGGTAATTGGCTGCATGGGATAAAGCCTTCTTTTTGTTAGCATCCATTTATTGCCTTAAAAAGATGTAAGTAAAGCCTCATTTGTGGGACGTGAGGAGGTTTTAAAATGGACAATGGAAAGCATTTCCAGGTCTCCTGGCTTTTTCGCACTGTTGGGACTGATGGCGACTCTGGTTTGGTTTTGGTCAATATATACTTTTGGCAAGACTTGATTTTGTTCCTCCAGACTTTGGAGGAAAATTACTTAGTTCAGAAGAATTGCCTCCCAAGCCCAGTCCTGTGCTTGCTGTGACTGATTCTCATTCTTCACTGCATTGCTACAGCATGTGGAACTTTAAGAATTTGGGGAATTTCAATCAGTCAATCTGTCACCAAGCATGAGGTGCCTCCTGTGTGCCCAACGCTGTGCTAGGGTCTGCAGCTACAAAGAGGGCAGCAATCCCCACTCCCAAGGAGCTGACATTCAGTGAAAAGACAACTATGGAAATAAGCCTATCCATAAAGAATATAAAGTGATCTGACGCAAACCTGAAGGTGTGAAATGCAAGGTAGCCAGTGGGATGGGGGTCGGGAAAGGCTTCCTGCAGAAGGTGGGGCCTATGCCTTCCAGCACCTCATACTGAAAAAGGGGGCTCCAGGAAGCAGAGGCAAGAAGAGAGGGCATTGCAGGAAGGTCGGGCGGTCAATATGCGAAGGGCCAAAGGAATCCAGGGCTAACTTCTCTGTACTCGTCTTATCAGATCATGCATTTCAAGCTGGGGAGGACCTGAAGTCTCTGCAGGAGTGGGAGGATGAGCCGGGGGAAGCATGGCCAGGTCTGGGACCAGCTGGATCTAGTCTCTCTCTGTCAGCCTATGGACCCCCTCTCAGCGTCATGTTTTTAAATGCAGAAAACACAATGCTGACGGTTAGAAGGGAAACCAGAGGGCAGTGAAAATCCAAGTGTAGTTTGTGCCCCTCCACTCCGTCTCCAAACTGCTTCATGGACCAGGTTTGTGAAATCATAAGTGTCTGTCAGGGGCGCCAGCTGGAGCCAGGACGGGAGGCAGAGAAGAGGGCACAGCAGAGAGGAAGAGGGGCCGTGGGGCATCCAACCAGCAGACCGGTTCTGAGCTGGGCATTTCATCGGGAATGGGACTTCTCTTGTGGGTGTTAGATTTCAGCACCTACAATTATGTTATAAATTGCTTTTCTCTCAGGTTCATAATAATGCAGCAATTGCTTCCTTATAAAAGATAACCTAACTCATATAACAGATAACCTAAGCTCAATTTTCTTGCTGTCTTTCAGACAGAAGCAATCTCCGCCAGTCAAGAAACCCGCCAAAGTGTTTCACCATGGATATAGATGATGAAGAAAATATGAGTAAGATTTAGGTCTCTCTACTGTAAAACTAGTTAATTTTCTAGAGAAGCTTTTTATCTGTATAAGCTCGCACAAGACCGGCTTAAGGGACATCATTCCCGAATGGCGGGGCCAGTCTGCTTCTAACCATGAATGGCATTTTTTTTTTTACAATTTTGACATCTTCTTGCTTATGAAAAAATCATACCCATTTCCCTCAAAGCCAAGTTGGAGCACAGTAGAGTTCACTGGCTGCCCTTGTATGCGACGGACACAGAGTCACACACACAGCACCCCTCTCCCCCAACTTGTGTTGTCCCTGCAGCTACTACATTGGGATTACAAGCAGTGCATAGGTAGCTTGGCTGGTGGGGCAGCCCTTCTGTTTGGGGAGCAGGGTCCTGACCAATAAGTCAAAAAAACACTGCTTGTGTTTATGGTTCTCTTTTTGGAGGGGCAATTGGGGTTAAGTGACTTGCCCAAGGTCATATGGCTGATTTTGTGTTAAGCATCTGAGGCCAGATTTGAACTCAAGTCCTCCTGACTCCAGGGCTGGTGCTCTATTCACTGCACCACCTAGCCACCCCGTGTGGTTCTCTTCTTAATCTCATCCAAGTTTAAGATGTCCATCCTTTTCTGATTCATCTCAAAGCTTAAATTCTGACTCACTAAAAAGTAATAAAATAGAGGGTTAATCCGGCACATTTAAAGAGATCTGTCACACCAGGGCTCCTATAAGCTGGGAATGGGCCCTGAAGGCTGAGCCCAGTTCATAGCAACAGCCCAGGGGAGAGGCTGGCCAGGAAGTGACCTTTCCCTGACCACATCAGGTTTCCTGACCACTGCCACTTTCCTTTCTCTGTCAGCCATCACAGGAGGCTCCAGGTGCGCACGCAGGTGTGTGTGAATGTGTGAGTTTGTGTTTACATGTGTCGTGTGTATGTGTGTGTGAGTGTATGTATGTGTGTGTTTACATGTGTCTTTGTGTGTGTGTGTCTGTGTGTGTGTAGATGTGTCTGAGGGAAGAGCAGCTGAATCATAGGGATGAGGCCTATTTTTCCTACATCTGAAGAATTGTAAATGTACTAATGTTTCCTCCCAGGACTGACTACATACATATTTAATAAAATGAACTGAGAAAAGATTGTTTTTCTGTCTGTTGAATAAAATGTGCACCAGCCCCCAGCTGCCCTGATCATCCCTCCCCTGCTGGAGCTCTTGGAGCAGGCTTTGGTCATGTTAATGTGCCTTGGATGACCCTATGGAATCACTGTTTTCTTTGCCAGGGCAGAGGCTCCTAGCCCCACCCTGAGGGCTGGGTGAGCCGTGTGTCCCATCTGTTGTCTTGCTTAGACCTGGGAAGCACATTCTCCTTATACCTTCAGGAGCAGTCCTGTGGGAGTTGCAGGATCCAGGGTCTTTCTCCCTTTCTTTGATTATGGGGTCATCATCGCAGCATGGTTTATACTGAGACCCTGAGGTTTCTAGCCTTGTCTAAGTCACACCCGCCATGGCCAGGGGAGCCTTCGGGAGCTTAGCAGCCATTCATTTCCCTAAAGGGAAGCTGTACCCAAAGGCTTGCCCAGCCCTCCCTGGTTGGCTGGTGTGTGTCTGAGCATGTGCGGTCCTTGGTCTTGGCTCTCTTTAGACTAGCATTGTTCCTGGCCCATGGGAGAGCATCTGTGTCCCACTGCATCTTAGGAACTGGGCAGGGTCATCTTTCTCTAAAGTCCTTTCTGGCTTCAGGAGTCTGGGGTCAATGACCCTGTCTTTAACATGTGTTGAAATCAAGGACCAGAGACAATATCAAAACCCTGAATCAAATCTTCACCAAGAGAAGCAGGAAGTCAGCTCTGCTCAGGCCAGTCACATAAACTCTTAATGAGCACAGCTAGGTGGCCTCCCTGGTTGCCTGGGGAGCAGCAAGAAGAGTCACTTGTAAAATAGTATCACCAGACTATGACCCGGCAGGGGAATCTTCTTTTTTTAAGCCATGAAGCTTGAAACTAGTCAGGAGATATGTATCTGTTGCCTTTTGAGATTTTAGGAAAATTAAGATTCCAGTGAGAGAATCTTCCTAGGGAAAGGCAAACAAGGTCCTTTTCCTGGAAGGGCACACCCCTGGGCATGAGCATGGGCAGGATGGCTTTTGACCCAGGTGAAGGAGCAGCAGTGACTCGGACATAGCCAGCCTCCCCTGGCCTCCCCTGGCCTTCCTCTGCCAGGTAGCTGCTTCCTGGCTTTTGGCACACAGGCAGGTGCAGGGAGTCATTGAGGAGACGCAGCTGGAGGAGCCGTGAAAAGGCTGAGGGCGATGACAAGCCACTGGGGAGTGTTTGTTTCAAACTCAATGAGACAGGAGCGTTTCTAATCTTCCCAGGCTCTCTGGGAAGCCCTTTCTCCCAAGGCTCACCCTGACCCAGCCCCTGTGTTTGCCACCCCACAGAAGCCTTTGGTCACAGCTGGTCATCACACATTTCCAGCGAAGCCCATGTTGGGTGAACTGCACACGGCAGATAAAACTGAGCAGACCCTCTGCAGACCTTTCACCTCTAAGGCTGGGATCCCCTGTCCTTCATTATACCCATTTCCAGGGAAACAGCTTGTCTTGCATGATTTACAGAAAAGCAGTCTATGCATAATATCCCTTCTGGCTCTTCCCAAAAATCTGTCAACACTTATTGGACACCTTTGGTATGCAGGGCATATGACACATGAGGATGCCTACTGCACAGCTCTACTTCCCAAGGGGCAGGCAAGGCCCAGAGTTAAATAACAGTGATACATTCCTGGTGGCCAGAGAGTGGGATGGAAGACATGGTGGTCCTTTCTGTCTTCTGCTCCAGCTTGGGGCTCCATTTCGCTCCTGCCTGCCCCTAAGAAATCTTCTTTGAGATCCTCAAGGTGATTCCTTTTGGGCTGGTGGTTTGAAGGGCAGGAATGTTCGAGGCCCGAGAGTGTGGCTCTAGGGGCGAGCGTCCTTGTTTGTCCCATCTCATGCCCACTTGGCAGAGCCATGCATAGCACTGGGGTGGGGGCACCTTCTCTGTGACACACAGGGTAGTTCTGGGAGGGGGCCTGTCCCAGAGCCGCCAGTCTGATCACCTGGCAGTATGCCCAACTGAGCCGGTTCATTATGTATCTTTCTTTTACTGCAGAATGGACTGAAGAGGTCGACATTGGGATTGTAAGTGGGGCTGTACTGGTGGTTTCTAGATGGAGCCGGGGCCTGCACACCCCCAGGGAAAGCAACAAGGAAACAAGCATTTTTTTAAAGCACCTACTATGTACACCAGGCACTCTACTAAGAGTTTTACAATTATTGTCTGATTTTATCCTCACAGCAGCCCTTTGAGGTAGGTGCTGTTGTGATTCCTACTTACGTATGGGGAAACTGAGGCAAGCAGAGGTTAAGTGACTTGCCCAGGGTCACACCGCCAGGAAGTGATTTGAACTTGGGTTTTTCTGACTGCAGGCCAGGTGCTCTGGGCACTTTGGCGCCCCCTAGCTGCTCAGGGGCCCACATGTCTGTTGCATCAAGCATCTTTGTGGTGCCCTCTAGTTCAGAAATGCTCACTTTCTGGCTTGAAGGACAATCCTCTAAGCTAAGGCATAGGGTGTCTGCTTGAGGCTCCCCAGAAGCGGCCGGCCCCATGGTGGGTAGGAACCAACAGAGACGCCATTCTTGTTCTTTTCCATTATTATTTCTCCACCGCTCAAGCTGCTCCCTTCTGCTGATAACCTTCCCCCCGCCCCCCAACTTTGCATTCACTTTCTCCTCTGCTGTTCACACTCTTCCAGGAGCATCTTCTACCCCTGAGACAGCTGAGTCTTCACTAGCACAGCCTGGTCAGGACCTTGCCCACATGGCCAGCTCCCCAAAGTCGAGCAAAGGGTCAGAATAGCGAGGATCCCCAGGGCGTGTCATGGGGTTTTGGCTCTTGGGGAAGCTTTGGTTGGACTCAGGGACTGTGGAGGAGGGCTGACCAGCTCTCATGACTGAGACAGCTTAGGGACTCTCCTATTCCTCCTCTTTCTGCTCTGTGTTGCTGATATCACCCTTAGCCTTCAGCTGCCCTGGAGGGGCTTTACCTAGGCCTAGATTTGGGGGTGACTCAAGAACAGAGAAGCTCCCACCCAAGGTCTGTGGAAAGACTTTAGCACAGAGGAGTGGGGCCTTTTGGGCACAGCCCTTGGGCATAGAGAGGGACAACATGCTGCTGGGAACATGCTTGAAAGAGACAGGTCCCCAGCTTTCCCCTCAGAATGCTGCCTTGACACCCCTGGAAGGTTTTCACTTGGCTTGTCTTTGTCCATAGTCAGGAAAATGACTTTCAGAAGCCAACTAAAGATGAACGGATCAGAGTAACTGCTTTGGCTCACCAACACGACCCCTTGGGGGCTGTTCATTCAACAGCAAAATCACATGAATTATTGAAATATTAGTTCCTGCTCAATAAAAACATCCTGGAGATTGGCCTGCTCCCAGCGGCACCTCCCAGGGCTAGGTCCAAAGTGCACAGAGAGCAGGCTTGTCGACAGATCCTAGTTTGGGTTGGGTCCTCCATCATCCCCTGATGCAGGTTTGCTGGTTCCCCCCTTTGCATCTTCGATCAGACAAAAAGGCCTTTGCAGTGTCTGTGGCTGCTGGGATTCCTCCGGAGCTCCCTGAAGCTGCCCAGGGCTACAGGGCAGCCCTGGAAGTAAGGGGGTCGGAGGCCCCTTCTAGTGACGGCTCCAGAGCCGTTGGCCTCCTTTCTGTTTGCGCGGATAATGTTCTTTCTCCTGTGTGAATCTCTAAATCTCCATTCTGGCTCTGTTTCTCTCCTTTATTTTTTGAGCACCAAAAGGAGTAACCTATCGAGCTTTTGCTGGAGGATGTTATAAATGAAAATTTAGTCATCATTCCATCAGCTTTGTCAGCTGGGAGAAGTGGTGTGTGTGTGCTTGGCAGGCAGTGGGGAAGGCCCTTTTAAGTCAGTCCTTGTGTCTGCTGCCACTAGGCAAGCAGCCTTCCACTTGGGTTAATTTAAAAGGGAGCTTTAAAAATATTATTATCCTTCTACCAAACTGAATGAATCTGCCACTGGAAATCAGACCTCTTGAAAGGGGGAGATCGGAAGCCTTGGCCTAGGACCTGGAGTAAGGGTTGGCTTTTTCATTGGCCTATCTGAAGCTAATGGTCACACATCTGGGATGGTTTGCTTAGCATCATGTAAACCAGCCCTCATTAGGAAGGAGAAATGGTCCTCAGGGGTTGTTACTGCATTTTGGGCTAAATGTCTAAAAAGGGTGGTTATTTGGATTACCTAAAAATTTTCATTGTGGATTTTTCTAACATATTAAGAGAAGTGTTTTGAAGATTGGGGGCCTTCACCTTTTAAATACAATTTTAAAGCTCTCCAAGCATTTTCCCATATGCTTCATGGTAAATCCTGACAGTCAAATGTAATCAGAACAGGAAAAGTGAATCATTTCCCCCATCTTTGAAAATAAACCATAAATAAACTTAGGGGAATTTGTGATTTTTTTCTTCCTTTTTGAGGCCAAGATAGTCCTCCCTTTGTCATGAGTTTAGTGATTTTATTGGGGGGCTGAATGCTGGTTCTCCATCATGACCCCAAATCAGGCTCCCCTCCATGGCATTTCTCTGGGACTTTATTAAAAACCAAGAGGGAAGAGGCAGAGTGACACACTTGTCTCCTGAGGAGATTCTCCATTCCAACTTCTTTTGCTTCTTTGGTAGATGGAACTCTCTTTGATGAAGCACCCTAGGGCGTCAGAGCTCAGTGGTGTTCATTGGGTAGACAGAGACTGGAAAGCAGGGCTCCAGTCCCCTCCTCCCCCAGTCAAAACTGCCCAAAAGAACAGGCACCAGCTAGACAAACAATTTCTCATGCTAGTGAGTACGTGAACCAAAGCAAAGACTCATTGTAATTGAATGTTTATACCTGCAAAGCCAATTAGCCACTGAATACATATTTCTAAAGAGCATTGTTTCTCTTCAAAGTGGTGCCTCAATTAAACCCTATAAACTAGACTCTGGTCAAATAAAATGGACAAAAAAGTATAACTAAAGCAAAATGCCCGTTTTCCTAGTGTTGATGATGAATCTCCATTCCATTAGTATTATTAAAGGAAAGGTCTTCCATTGGTTGCCTGCCACACTTCTCTCTGGGAGGTTCCCCAAAGTGTTGTAGGGTGAGGCACTTTCACCCCAGCAGCATGGTTGCCCATCCAAGTGGGACCTGCTGCGCCCACCCTTACTCCTACCCAGTGCTTGAGGCAGAGGCCAGTTGGGGTTGGGTCCACCAGAAGAGGAGGCTTGGGGAGCACACATCACTTAACCAGTTACAAAGAGAGATGAAGGAATCTATAAATTTTGCATTTACAAGGTCCTACAACGAAGGCGTTGTAAGTTACTCTTTTGGGCACCGCAGGTTCCAGCAGCGCCGATGTCAAGGAAAACCGCAACCTGGACAACGTCCCACCCAAAGACGGGGGTGCCCAGAGTGCCGGGGAGGTGGCCCAGCTCACCAACGGAGGAGGTGGTGGCCCCGGCAGGAAGCGGCCCCTGGAGGATGGCACCAATGGCCACCCCAAGTTTCGTCTGAAGAGGAGGAAGAAGATCCCGGGGCCCATTTTACCCAAGAATGCTCTGATGCAGCTTAATGAGATCAAGCCTGGCTTGCAGTACAAGCTCCTCTCCCAGACAGGACCAGTGCATGCGCCTGTCTTCGTCATGGCCGTGGAGGTGAATGGACAGGCCTTTGAAGGCTCAGGCCCCACCAAGAAGAAGGCTAAGCTACACGCTGCTGAGAAGGCCTTGCGCTCCTTTGTCCAGTTCCCCAATGCGTCTGAGGCCCATCTAGCCATGGGCAGAACCCTCTCTGTCAATACCGACTTCACGTCGGATCAAGCTGACTTCCCCGACACCCTTTTCAATGGATTTGAGACCCCCATCCAGTCAGACTCTCCCTTTTATTTGGGTTCCAATGGAGATGGCAGCTACAGCCC
Organism: Pseudochirops cupreus; assembly: GCA_028627135.1. Lineage (NCBI taxonomy): Eukaryota > Metazoa > Chordata > Mammalia > Diprotodontia > Pseudocheiridae > Pseudochirops > Pseudochirops cupreus. The sequence goes on along the minus strand of CM053584.1, from coordinate 395,681,555 downwards.
CAGCACAGACTACGGCATGTCAGTGGCTGCTGCCCCCAGTGCCCTGATCCAGGCACCCCTTCCCCTCCCCATACCCTACCCATCTGCGAGTGGCAAGAACCCCGTGATGATCCTGAACGAGTTACGGCCGGGCCTCAAGTACGAGTTTCTCTCTGAGAGTGGGGAGAGCCACGCCAAGAACTTCGTCATGTCGGTGGCCGTGGATGGACACAACTTCGAGGGGTCAGGGCGAAACAAGAAGCTGGCCAAAGCCCGCGCTGCCCAGTCGGCTCTTGCCTGCCTCTTCCACATGCAGCTGGACCAGACGCCGTCTCGGCAGCCAATCCCCAAGGAGGGCCTCCAGCTGCATCTGCCACAGGTGAGGTCCTGGGAGTGTGGGCCGCCCCGCAAGGGAATCCGGGGGATTAGCGTTGTCTCTTCCATGTAGCGCAAGCCTCTTAACCTGTCTTCACCAGGAGTGCTTGCTGACGAGTTTCTATGGCATATTTCCTCGGTTAGAAAAATAGAAAATGAGAGGCCATGAAGCCATAGCGATGCCCTCTCTGGTGCATCCATCGGCTTCCCGCCCCGGAAGAGGCCCTAAGGGCTCTCCTTGGCGACTTTGTCCAGAATCTCGCCTAAACACGTGAGCTGTAAGCCATTCCTCCTATCACGGTGCTTCTTTTGGGGGTGCTCGTGGTGAATCAGGTCCCCGTGGGCTGCAGAGTGGAGACAGTGGGGCTCCTTGGGTCCTGGCTGGCTCTGACATGCTTGTGACCCAGCCTTTCTCCTGGGTGCTGGCTGCTCCCTGCATGTATTCTCTGTTTTCCAGGGGCGGGGGGGGGAGCAAATACAGGGCCCTTCCATGACTCACAGAGTGATGCTTCTCCAGAACCCAGAAGGATGCCTAGGCTAGATGTCCCTCCCATATCCACCACAACAAAGCCTCTTCTAAAGGGAGTCCCTCCAAAGGCTGATCAGACAGAAAGTCTTTTATCCTTCCCTTTCCTGAATGTACCTGTCCCCCCTCCCCCATTTGAGTAATAGCTGCCGGCCTCTTCTCTGGGGGGGAGCCCCCCCCATCAGCTCCCTTCTGCTCCTCCCTTGGCAGGCTCTGCCTCCTTTACATTTTATAGCTGTGGATGAGCTGGTTGAAGGACAATATGGACTTGAGAGAGCTGATCAATTCTCCTTTTCCTTTTTCATAAGTGTCTTCCTTCCTTCCTTCCTTCCTTCCTTCCTTCCTTCCTTCCTTCCTTCCTTCCTTCCTTCCTTTCTCTTTTTGCTTTTTGGAGGGCAGTTGGAGTTAAGTAACTTGCCCAAGATCACATGGCTAATTTAAAGTGTTAAGTGTCTGAGGCTGGATTTGAACCCAGGTCCTCCTGACTCCAGGGTGGGTGCTCTATTCACTGCGCCACCTAGCCACCCCAGTGTTATTATTTCTGATAGGAAAGTCAGGTCATTGAGAGAGCTGTCCCTCAGAAGCAGGGACCCGAGGGGGAGTTGGGAGCAACGAAGGCCCCTCTGAGACAGCCTGCCATTCCCTGCACCCTTTCCTCTTCTTGCTTGTCTTTCCTGGCCCAGGGCACCCTCCCCCCATCTACCCCAAGGAGCATCTCTCTGCTTGTCCTGCTCATACCTTCCCTGGAGATGAGAGGGACTTTGCTGCCCTCCCTCTGCAGGGAGGAATAACCCCCTTATAATGTGAGGCCACAAGAAGTCCCATGACATGCCCACAGCCGCCCAGGTTGTCAGAAGCATGGATGATGCCCCAGGGAAGGAGAGGGGGAAGCTGGGGGGGAGGGGGCTTCAGGGGCTCGTTTAGAGCCCAAAGGGTAGACCCTGCCAGCATTATGGTCCTTTGTCATCTCAATTCTCAGTGTCTACTCTTCTCTAGGCCATCGAAGGTCCTTCTGGTCTGATGAGAACATAATGTTTCAGGTGGAGAAGCTAGAGCCTAATCATTTCCTTTTTTTTTTTTTTTTGGCCTCTCATCAAAATCTCTGTTCCACTTTCCTGATAAGATGTCTTCTCTGTGAAGCTCAAGGTTGGCTGCTGAGGCAGCACGCATTTCTGTTGGAAAAATTAAAATCTATTAGAGCTGTTGTTGGGCTCATTGGAATAGTGTCTATGAAACTGTTTCCAGAATCGGCCAATAGTTCCCAGTAAAAGGGATGGAAATTATGTCATTTTGCTGAAGGTGACCCAAGAAATGTCATTTCAATGTAAAATGATGCCCCAAAGGAGGTGAGTGGCGTTTGGATAAAACAAAGATCACCCTTCTTTGGTGGGTCGCTGTCCGTGGTGGCTGAATCACCCTTCTTTGGTGGGTTGCTGTCCATGGTGGCTGAAGCTCCCTGTCTGTCGCTTGGCAGGTCTGCACTTTGTCAAAGTGATATGTTTGGAGGCAGTGAGTGGCCCTTAAGACTTGGAGTCAGGGGGGCCTGAGTTTGAATCCTGGGACTCGTGAGTAAGATACGTCACATCTCTAGGCCTCAGCTTCCTCCTCAGCAATACGATGAGCTGGCCCCCATGACTTCCAAGGTCCCTTCTGGGCTGTATTGTTAGTATTATTCTTATTTTGCTTTTTGGAGGGTGGAGGGCAGGGCAATTGGGGTTAAGTGACTTGCCCAAGGTCACATGGCTAATGAGTGTGTTAAGTGTCTGAGGCCAGATTTGAACTCAGGTCCTTCTGACTCTAGGGCTGATGCTCTGTTCCCTGCACCACCTAGCCACTCCAAGCCCCTGAATTCTTGAGGGCAAATGAAGTTGGAGATGTTCTCTGACCTAGTCTGCCCTTGCTTCGTCTCAGCAGAGCAATGCTATCAAAGGAGGTACAGAGCATCCCTAGGAGTTGGCTACGTGCACCCCAGATGGTGCTTTGCCTCGCATTTTCTTTTGGAAAGCTCAGGTCTCATTCTGTACCCCAAAGAAGTAGCCAGTGATGGGTGTGGCCATGTGTCTGACAGCCCCTGCTGCTGCTGCAGGCTTGGGTGGGATAGGAAATGCTCGTTGTCTCCTCAATAGCTGTTCAACAAACAGTTGTGGTTTTCCAGTTCTCCTGAAGAACTCAGAAAGCCATAGCTGCCAGAATGTCCTGCCCAAGCTCTCTGTTGAAGTGAATGGCCCCGCACTCTAAGGGAGCGGGGAGACTGAGGCAGAAAGAACCCTTGCCCGGGGCTTCTGGGCTAGTGGACAGAAAGCCTCACTCCTCCGTCAGTCCTGAGACTACTTGGTGGCCCAGGGCCCTGGGGAGGGCTGAGGGAGGACCAGCCAGGCAGGCAGTCATCAGTCTAGGGTTCAAGCAGACATAAAGTGTCTGCACACACTTTTGTAATGGGGAAGCAGCAAAGGCAATGGAGACATAGCCCCTGCCCTGAGGAAGCTTCCATCCAACACTGCTGGAAAGCCCAGGGCTCCATATCTGTGGCCTTTGGGTCACCCTGCCTCTTCCTCCCTCCCACTCAGAGAGCTAGAACAGGAAGTAAAGAAAAAAGAACAATAAAACACAACATCTGACCAAGCCGTGTTCCACTCCCATGGTTCCCCACTTCTGCAAAGAAAGACAGAGGACTTCTCATCCCAGCTCTTCTTCTGGGGCAAGCTTGGTCATTGCTGAGAGGCAGCCAATGACTCCACAGTGGCCAGAGCTCTGGGCCTGGAGGCAGGAAGGCTTGAGTTCAAATCCAGCCTCACACACGTATTGACTGTGTGACCCTGAGCAAGTCACTTAACCACCGCCTGCCTTGGTTTTCTCAGCTGCAAAATGGGAATAATAATAGGACCTATATTGTAGGGCTGTTGTGATATTGAAATATTTGTAAAAAGTGCTTGACAAGGCGCCCGGCACATAGCAGGCCTACATAAATGCTGATGCCATTGGGGCCATTTCCTGGCCAACACTGCACTCCCTGGTGCTGTCAGAGACCCTGCTCAGGGCCCGTCTCCCACAAGGTCATCTTCGGCTTTTCCCTGATAGCCCAGGAGTGGCCCCGGCAGGGACCCCTGCATTCTGAGCCAGATGGGGTGACCTCGTGACAGGTGTCTGTCATCAGATCCAGACAGGTGGAGCGGAAGGCAGAATCAGGCGAGGCGCTGTTCACACAGCGGCCAGTACTTCAGATCCAGTACTGTGTACTGAGTGTCTTTGGGGCTCATTCAGGTCACTGAGCTTGAAGCCCACAGTGGGGAATTACCCTGGTCATTATCAAAGTGGCTCACCCAGTATCAAACCTGTCAATCAATCCACTGATGAACATCTCTTAACCACCTGCTCCATGCCAAGGCCTGTGCTAAGAGCTGGGGATGGAAGAAGAGGTCAATCGATAACGGAATCATCACAGTCAAACATAGACGAGGCGAGTCATTCAGAGGATAAATTATTGCTCAGTCATTTCAGTCATGGCCCCTTCTGGGATTTTCTTGGTGAAGACACTAGAGGGCTTTGTTGTTTCCTTCTCCAGCTCATTTTACAGATGAAGACCTGAGGCAGAGTTAAGTGACTTGCCCAAGGTCACACAGCTAGTGTCTGAGCCTGGATTGGGACTCACAACGACGAGTCTTTCCTATTCCAAGCCCAGAGTTCTATCCACGGTCCCTCACTGCCCTTGGAGGAGAAATAGGAAATACTGAGCCGAGGGAAGGCGCTGGGATTGAGGGGGCTTAGGGAAAGCTTCCCAGAGAAGGTGGGAGTTTAGGTGGGCCTTGAAGGAAGCCAAGTAGGTCACTGGTTGAGCAGAGGAGGGAGAGCATTCCAGGCCTGGGGAACATTGGCCAGAGACAATGGCCTGGGCCCAGAGATGGGTCCAGGTGCTTCGCTAAGCTCAGGAGCTTCAGGGTAGGGGCTGATCGGCTTCAGGATGGGCCATTTCCTGGCCGTTTCCCAGTGCACTGACAAAGTACAGACCCTACCTGTGCTTTTTGTGCCTGCCTCCAAAGACTCCTGTGTCAGATGTCCAAACTGATTTCTTGTGTCTTGGACCAACCAGTGAGAATGGAGCAGCATGGTGTCTTTTCTTAGAAGGCTTTGGGACAGTTCGAGTGCTGCACCTGCCTTGGGTGGCCACCTTTCACTTGAAGCTTCTCTTCATCGTTAGGAGGCTCCAGGGCCTCCAAGCACTTTGCTAGTTTTCATTTCCGGCTGGCTGGTTCCCTAACGCACAAGCCTTAGATTGTCCTTTAATGGTGCCTCTCCCATTCCACTTTTTGCCTTGGCCATTTCCCGGTTTGCCATTCTACTCCCCTTACTATATTCACTCCAGCCACTGTGTCGATAATTGGTCCCTCCTCCCTCTGGGCTCCCTTGACCAGTTTTATTTTCCTCCAGTTTTTTCCCCAAAGAACTATTAAGTCTCTATCCTTCCGCCCTGGGCTATAACATCAATTTCCAAAGTACAAGATGGTGGTGATGTGCCTTGGCGTGTGTGACCAAGTTTTGGAGGTGGTCATGGGCCGCAAGCTTCCTCCCTCCATCTGAATCCTCTCTGTGATAGGACCGCAGTCAGCTAAGCAAGCAGCAGGCACTTCTTATATACCTGTAGCTAGGTGCTGGGAAGCAGCGCCACCTTAACCTGCCTTAAGAGAGGGACATTTTCTGGGCTCCAGGAGGTCTTCATCTCCCTGGTCTCAGCCCTGCTCGGAATCTATCTGCAGGACAGTGTTGAGTGTCAGGTAGGGCTCCTTAGGGAGGCTGGGAGAGCGACAGGGGCAGGTGATCAAAACAGCGAGGGACTATCAACCAGGGTGCAGGAATAAGGGTGGGGGGCAGCAGGGGGTGGTGGTGGTGGAGAGGAACGCCTTAGCTTCCTTCAAGGCTTTGAAAGGTTATTTGGAAGAAGCAGGAAACACTTTTTTTTCTCGGCCCCAAAAGACTGAAGCAGAAATTGTGGGTCCCAGTAATAGGGAGATGCGATCTCTACTTCCTAACAATTAGTGCTCTCCTATGGTGGAGGGGACAGCCATAGCAGAGAAGTAGCCCCTTCCCGGAAGTGTCTTTCCACCAGAGCTGTGGAGAAGGCTGCTATTTCTGAGGTAGATTGGGATGGTTGGAACTCTGGGGGCTTCATTAGACTGTGATTTTCACCAACAGCCTTCCCCAAGTAATCTCATTCTTAGAGTTCAAACCCCTCCCCCCCTTGCCCACGGGCCTCACAGTGTGTCCATCCACATACTGGCCTGATCACAAAAAAGTTGTCCAGCCCTATAATACTAGAGGATAGCCTAGCTTATAACATTCCCAAAGGTAGCTGGCAAGGAAGCCAGAGTTGTCATAAGGTTTCAAACTCACCGTTACCCCAAGATGCAGAGGACCATGGTCAAGAAGAGACTCTACAATGATGGCGAGTAAGGAATCACAGCCTTTGAGGAAGACCTCCAAGCTCATCTTGTCTAACCTACAGGGCAATAGGGGGCTTAAAGCTATATTCAGATACCTTTTTTAAGTGTAAGAGCAAGGATTCAATTGGCTGAATTATCTGGGATAGTCCCTGAGAGAACCAGGCAAAAACCCAGCAATAACAGAACTCTGGAAAACAGGAAAAACAGTCTGAAATCAGGGACATTCTGCATGCCTGATGGCTAAGGATGAAGATGCCCTGCTGTCTGGTGATGTGTGATGAAGACAGTGAGTCCTTCCTCCTGGATCTCTTCATCAGTCAGTATGAACGCTGTATCTGACCTTCTTTGATCAAGGCCAAACTCAGCTTGTTCATGGTGAGGGGAGGCTTTAAATCACTGAAATTTGGAATAGCTCATGATCTGTAAAGTTTACCTCCAGAGGATGCCGATGCTGCCGGTACTTCCTTTGGCACAGGGATTGCTGCCCTGGGCATGCCCCAAAGGAAGCCCTCCTCGAAGCCTTTCTTTCTCAGAGACCTGGCTGAGTCCAACAGAAGCGTAGCCCAGGCTATAGCTCTCAGGGGCAGGGGGCAGAATCACACAAGTCAACCTCCACATTCTAAGCAATTGCACACTCCTAGTCAGACAGATGTGGGAGCACCAAGACTTTCTTCCAGCCTTTGGAGAATGAATCTGGACCCCATTTTATTTGTAACCTGAATGGGACATCTCCCTAAGAAAGAGTTCCCACTGTACAGTTCTTCCACACAAGCATCTTTGTTCCTACGCTGATGCAGTTTCCTTCTCTTGCTGCCATAAAGGCGTTTCTTTTATTTATTTAAAAAGTCCCCTGTGCCATAGAGCTGAGTCATAGAGGCCAGAGGCCAGCCTTCATGGCCTGGAAGTCTGGAGTCTAACCCTCTCTGGTCACCCCTTTGCAGGGACCCAGGCCAAGCTGTACGATTCAGAACTGGATGCATTTCTGTGCTGCATTAGTGGGTGGGCTCCCCCACCCACTTCCTCATGCCAATGAAATTGTAGGTCTAGACCAAGAAGGAAAAAACTATTTCTACCCCTGTGTGTAATTAATTATATACATAGAGAAAGTGAACATGCTGCCAGATGGATTTTCTCATTTCTTTATTCTTTTTTTTCATTTTTGGTTTTTTCTTTTATTTCTTAAAAAGTTTTCAACATTCTTTATTTTTCATTATTATGATCCCTTTAATTTCTGGTGGTATTTGTGACTTGACCGACTCAGGTGGACAAACTCATGCAGAGTAGATTAGGTAAAAGTTCCATTTCTCAGTTGGACACTCCTGATTGAAGGAAGAAAAGAAGCATTCTGTAATCCTTACTCTGCCCTAGGCGAGGTGTTGAGCACTTGACCTTCACACCCATGCAAGACTAGTGCTGTCATTGTCTCAATTTTACAGGTGAGGAAACTGAGGCCAACAGGGTGAAGTGACTTGCCCAGGGTCCCACAGCTCCTAAGTGTCTGAGGCTGGATTTGAACTCAGATCTTCCTGATTCTACCAGCCAGCTCTCTCCACCCTACCTTTCAGCTGCCTCTCATTAGTTCATTAGAAAATTTAGCTTTCCTTGAATCTAAAAATGTTCCTTTTCACAGACATGATTCTCCCTTTTGGGTCCAAGAGAAATGTGCAGGCCCCAGACTGTTTCCTGTTATTGCTGGGTTTTTACCCGGCTCAGTCAGGGACTCTCCCAGTGTGGGGCAGGTCAGTAGCTGTGCACAGAAGCAGAGTGTGCTCCAGGAGCGGGGGGGGGGGGGGGGGGGGG
>CM053584.1:395661621-395673340 GCA_028627135.1 Pseudochirops cupreus | reverse complement strand
GTGCTGCTGTCCCAGGACAATGAGGACTCCATGGCCTGCCAGCACCCCGGCCAGCCCCCCTCTGCTGGCGTGGAGCAGAGATGCTGCTCTGGCTGCCAGAGGCTCCCAGCTCCTCAAAACGCCTTCTGTGGTCCCCAGGTTCTCGCCGATTCAGTGGCCCGCCTGATTGTGGAGAAATTCAGTGACCTGACGGACAACTTCACATCCCCCCACGCTCGGAGAAAAGTGCTTTCCGGCGTTGTCATGACGACAGGTAGGTGCGTCATCGGGCCGGTGGAGGAGCTCGGCATCCTCTCCTCCGGTGGCCTGGGTGGGAAAGGAGTGCAGGGGCCAATCGAGGGGCGAAAGTGTTTGCTTGGTGAGTTCTGGGACCTCTTCTTTTCAACGAAGTAAGGGGTGGGGGTGGGGAAGGGGGGGAGCTCTGCTGGATGTTGAAAGGGGGACTCACTTGCCTAAAAGAAAATCCTTCCCGTGGCTGCTGGAGACACGTGCTGCCCATCTTTGGCAACATTGGAAAACAAGTGTGGCTGGCTCACTGATGGTTCTGCCACAAGCCAAATGCTTTCCCCTCTACGAGCTTGGGAGGTATGGAATGCAAGGCCAATTGGCCCCATTTCATAGGCGAGGACACAGCCTCTGAGAGGTGGGTGTTTTGGCCTCAGTACCCAGCTCATGAGAGACAGAGCCCCTCATGCTTGGCCTTCCTGCTGAATACTCTCCTGCCTTTGTCCAAAGGTACTCCCTCCTTGCACCCCAAGAGTCCTTCTAGGCCATAGGGGGCAAAATTCTGGTGAGAACACCAGATTGACTCTAAAAGATCCTCTCAGGTGTGTGTGTGGGGGGGGGTGAGGTAAGGGGGCAGGAAGAGGGAGGGAGGGAGGAGAGGAGACAGTGACAAAGAGACATAAAGAGAGGAGAGAGAGGGAAGAGGGAGGGAGGGGTAATGGGAGAACACACCTCTGAACGTGGGTGCATTTTAATTTTCATCTGTGGCTGCCTATTTTGTAAAAGGGTTACTTTCCTTATTGAGGAGGAGAAAGAACAAAAGCTTGCTAACTTTCCCTATATAAGCGCTTGCATTTGTGACGTGCTATTCAACTTTCCTCAGAAGTCCTCGTAGAGGGAGAGGATTGTTGGCTGCTGGCTGTGGACTGCTCAGGGGATTTCCCAGCTTCTGAAAGGTTGAGGCAGGTGGTTCTGTTCTGCCCAGAGAGCCCCTTCCTAAGTGGACTGCCAGAGTAGCCTCCTGGAGAGGCCCAGGGGATGGGGCAGGAGGCCACAGACACAGCCTGGCCAGGGTCTCATTTCCCACGACTGCCATTTTGTTATTGTGGCAAATACTGAAAAGGGGCACAGAGAAAAGAAAACAGACAAGGTTTTTTTTTTCTCTCCATCTTTCCTACTTTTCACATCTGCAAAGGGGCCACCTCCCCCCCCCCTTCTGCCCCCACAAGTATGATGTGAACCTGACCCTGTTCACACTGACTGTCCTCTGTGAGGTCGGTAGTATGGTGGCAGGCAGAGCACGGCCACAAAGCCTGCAGGGTAAAGGCATCTGGGCCACAGGGTGCCTGTGTCCACTTGTTTCCAGGACATTCTAACGCTCTTCATATTACAAGATAATTCCCTGTGCTTTGGAAGTTTTTAGAGCAGAAACAGTCTAACAGTCTGTGGTGAGGATAGTTTTCCTTTCCTTTGGCCACAAGAGACTTCCAGGATTTGTGAGAGCTGCTAAGCCTTTGGGTTTACACCCTTCTAGGGGGATTTGCTGGACTTGGTTAAAGAATTTCCATCCTTCCTTTCACCACCTGGAGTTCTCCTATTGGCTACCCAAGCTCAGGGATACTTTAGTGACTTATCTCCTGTGGTCTGGGGGGGCTGGATTTCCTTAGGAGTCAGAGTTCCCTTTGTCCTGGTGTGTAACAGCCACGCAGGGAGGTCCAGGCTGGGAGTTCTTCACAGGTGCCATTGTCCAGAGGTCTGCCTTTCCAGGACCAGAAGCCATCCACAGGCTTTGTTTTTCAGATGGTTAGAGCTGAGAGAATAAGGTCAAGCACTGGAGGGATTGGTTTAAAATCTCACAGGGCATGCCTAGGCTTTAAAATGAATTTGTGTCTCTGGAAGTTCTGTTGTCCTGTATTTTGACTCAGTATAATTCATCGATGACCAAGCCGACTGGTAGGTGAGATGCTTCTTCCGTTGTTTTCTTTGTGGCTGACTCTGCTGTTGACCTCATAACCTCATTTAACACACTAGTATTTGACTGTGAGAGTAGTCACAAAGTCGTGTCTGACTCCTCATGGCCCCATTTGGGATTTTCTTGACAAAGATACTAGAGGAGTTTGCCATGTCCTTCTGCAGTTCATTTTACAGATGAGGTAAAGTGACTTGGTCAGGGTCACACAGCTAGGAAGTGTCTGAAACCAGATTTGAACCCAGGAAGATGAGTCTTTCTGGTTTTTGTTTTTGTTTTGCTTTTTGGAGGGCAGTTGGGGTTAATTGACTTGCCCAAGGTCACATGGCTAGTGAGTGTCAAGTGTCTGAGGCTAGATTTGAACCCAGGTCCTCCTGACTCCAGGGCTGGTGCTTTATTCACTGCACCACCTAGCCGCCCCTAGATGAGTCTATCTGACTCCAGACCCAGAATTCTGTGCACTCACCACCTTCCCAAGCTAAGCCCCACTTGGTCTTTGGGCCCTGATGGCTCAGGGTGAATGTGAGTGGCAATTGGCCAGAAACCATCCTCCAATTCAGTCCACTTGCATGTCGTGGCATCACCTTCCCAATGTCGTCGTCCTCCTCAAGAATGAAGACAGACAAGTCACAAAGCCGATGGGAACCCCTACATGATGTGACTCTTCTTAATGATGGTTTGCTCTGTGTGCAGAGAAGGGTGTTTGGTACACTCCAGCAGAAACCATTCCTGTTCTCCCCAAAAAGTTCCTCTGAGTACCATGAGCCATTCATTTCTGTGAAAACCACCCCTGGCATTTGCCATTCTGGGACTCAGTGGGTCTTGTCCTGCATTGGTGAGTGATTTTGTGAAACTAAAGTGTATCTTTCACTGGAGCCTGACTCAGTTCAGACAGCTGTAGCTTGGCAAGATAACAAGTCATTCCCTAGAGTCAGCCAGTCATCAGAGAATGGGTGTGGAGTCTCTAGAGACATGGCCATCCAGGGCAGGATCATGGACTACTAACAGCAAATATCTTTGGTTCCCAGGCACAGATGTCAAAGATGCCCAGGTGATAAGCGTCTCCACAGGAACCAAATGCATCAATGGAGAGTACATGAGTGACCGTGGCCTGGCCCTAAATGACTGCCATGCAGAAATCATATCTCGGAGATCCCTGATTCGGTTCCTTTACATGCAGCTGGAACTTTTCTTGAGGTAAGTTCAGGCCTATAGAGTGTGAGACATTTGGCCTTTGGGAGGTGGTTCCCTGCCCCCAGAGCAGCTCAGCACAGTGGCAATGGAAGCAGCAACAAAATTGAGGGTGTAGACAACAAACGTAGCTACAGGAGAAGGGGGCTGTGGTCCTGAAGTCGCAGGCCACATTCTTCTGTTTTCTGCAGTGCAGATGGGTGCAGGCCATCTTAGGAGACCTCATGTGTCCATGGGGATGGTCACCTTTGGTCACCATGGTAGCCATGTCTAGAAACAGTCCATTGTGTCAGTGTCCAACAAGTTTCACTTCTATGACAATTGTTTAAAGTTAGCTTCTGTTATCAAAACATCTTGGTACTGGTTACGGAATAGAGATCAGTGGAAAAGATCAGATACAGGACACACAGAGGCAAATGGACTCAGTTTTTGATGAACCTGAAGACCCCATTTCTGGGTTAAGAACTCACCATGTGATCAAAAATGCTGAGAAAACTGGAAAGCACCTGGCAGAAACTAGGCATAGACCAGTATCTTACACCATATAGCAAGACAAGCTCCAAATGGGCCTATCACTTAGACATAAAGGTCGACGTAATAAAAAATCAGAGGAGCAAGGAAAGAATTAGTTTTTCAGATCTATGAATAGAGGAACAATTTGTGACCAGATAAGGCAGAGAGAAGATCACAGAAGATAAATTGGCAATTTTGATTTCATAAAATAATTTTTTTTTGCACAGACAAAACTGTTGCAAAAACAGAAAAACATTTGCAGCAAGGTTCTATGATAAAGGCTTCATATACAAGATATATGCAGAACTGAATTAAATTTATAAGAATAAGAGCTGTTGTCCAATTGATAAATGATCAAAGGATATGAATGGGTAGTTTTCAAAGGAAGAAACCCAAGTTATCCATAGTCATATGAAAAATGATCCAAATTATTAATAGAGAAATGCAAATTACAGTAACTCCAGGGTTCCATCTCAAAGCCATGAGATCAGCAAAGTTGGCAAAAAAAGAAAATGACAAATATTGAAGCAGCTGTGGAAAACGAGAACATATTTTGTTGGTGGAGCTTTGGGTTGGTTCATCCATTCTGGAAAGCAATAGGAGACATGGTCAAAGAATTAATAAACTGTACAAATTTTCAACCCAGTGATACTACTAGGCATAGAGCCCCAAAGAGATTAAAGAAGGAGGAAAAGGAGCCATGTGGACAGGATTCTAAATAGCAGCTCTTTTTGTTGTGCTAGCAAAAAAACCTAGAAACCAAGGGAGTGCTCATCAACTGGGGAATGGCTTCATAAATCATGGTTTATAAGTACGATGCACTGGTATTGTGACATATGAATAATGAAAGGAATGGTCTTAGAGAAACCTGGGAAGACTTGTATGAACTGATGCAGAGTGAGCTGAGCAGAACCACGAAAACGGCTTATACAATAATATCAATATTGTAGAGACAAACCACTTTGAAAGACTTAAGAACTCTGATCAGCATAATGACCAACCACAGTTCCAGAGGAATCATGATAAAGCATGCTCCTTACCTCCTGCCAGAAAAGGGATGAACTCAGGGTGCAGAATGAGCTATAGCGAGATAAAGCCGTATCTATTGGATGCAGTTGTTGGGGGGATTTGTTTTGCTGGACTATGAATATTTGTTACAAGGGTTTAGTTTGGTTTCTTCAGTGGGGAGGGCGTGTAGGGAGAGAGGAAATAAATGCTTGTTAATTAAAAGCGTTTTAGTTATTTTAAAAATAAATGTAGCTTAGTATTCTAGTCCTAGAGAAAATGAAGAAGGAAAAGTTCTTCACATCAGGAGGATATGTCCACTAGCAAATGGTTGGTGGGAGTGTGACTTTATCAGAAAGCCTGACTGGGTGTGTGAGCTGTCAACATTCTTATCCCACAGAGGATTCTCTCCAGCCCCTCGAGGCCCAGTGTGGTCCACCATCCATTGGCAGCAGCTTTGCCTTGATTTCAGCTTTGCTCTGTTTCAGTACGAGAGAGGACCAGCAGAGGTCCATTTTCATGAAATCCCAGCGTGGAGGCTTCAGGCTGAAGGAGACTGTCCAGTTTCATCTCTATATCAGCACCTCTCCTTGTGGAGATGCCAGGATCTTCTCTCCCCATGAGGCCGCACAAGATGGTAGGTAACTCCCCTTAGGGATGCACAGAGTTGTTAGACCCAGGCTATGAAGGCCCTGGCAGCCCATAGTAGGCTAACTCAATGTAATTAAGATCACATGTTAAACAGAGCAGACCCTCCCCCCCCCCGCCTCAAAGGGGGCCATCCTTTACTAAATCTTGTGGGCTGGTGTACATACAAATAAATGAGCTTTTGGGGATGGTCTCAGGGTCCAAGAGTGGATGCTGGACCACGAGGTCCTTGATGTTTCCAAAAGAAGCTCTGAATCAGGGAACATCTCAAACTGCTTCCTTCCAGACTCTCTCCCTACTGGCCAGATCTGGGCATGGCTGTGCAGTAAGAGGGGTGGGTCTTCCTTCCTGGAAGGCTGGCCTTCCCAGTGCATCTCACCTCTTCCTTTGTCTCTTAGATCAGGCAGACAGACACCCAAACAGGAAAGCAAGAGGACAGCTCCGGACCAAGATCGAGTCTGGGGAGGGAACCATTCCTGTGAGGTCCACGACGACCATCCAGACCTGGGATGGGGTGCTACAGGGCGAACGGCTTCTCACCATGTCCTGCAGTGACAAGATTGCCAGGTGAGATGGGTCGTCCGAGCCGTCACCTTCACTGGCAAAGAACTGGAAACCGGGGTGCTAGAGGGCTCCCCCACCCCCTGCACCCAACCAAGATGAGTCATGGGTCCAGGAGACCCAGATGACATCAGGTATCCATTTCTTCAGCTCTGCTCTGGGCTTGGTGCACCCCTTCCCCTCCAGTCCCCTCCCCAAAGCCGTCCCATCTGCACATGTCTCTGTTGTGGGTCTTAGGGCAGCTGGCCTTTCCTGAGCAGCAACATTCAGGGAATGGCCTCGAGGTGATAGGAAGACCTCAAGCCTTCTAGAAAACTGTGCACAGTCTTCCCTCTCCCTGTTCAGAGAGGACAATCACCATGTGCAGCTAGCACTTGGGCTTGTCCATTCTATGTCTCACTTAACTGAGACATTTTGGAAAACTGGCATCGAGGAGGGCTGGGGGAGAAGCCTCCCCTTAGCATATCAGGTCCTTGAAAGCCCCTTCTGGATTGATGGAACTTCATGGTATTTCTGCCCTAGATGCCCTCTGGGCAGTTGCTGTCCCATGGGCTGGCTTCCCATACACAGCCCTCAGCCCATAGCTCACGTTGAGATAGGAATAGAAAGCAGAGAAAGACAGAGAGAGACAAGTGGGAGGGAGAGAGACAGAGAGAGAAAGGTGGGAGAGAGACAGAGAGAGACAGGTGGGAGGGAGAGAGACAGAGAGAGAGACAGGTGGGAGGGAGAGAGACAGAGAAAGACAGGTGGGAGGGAGAGAGATAGAGACAGAGACAGGTGGGAGGGAGAGAGACAGAGAGAGAAAGGTGGGAGAGAAACAGAGAGAGACAGGTGGGAGGGAGAGAGACAGAGAGACAGGTGGGAGGGAGAGAGACAGAGACAGAGACAGACAGGTGGGAGGGAGAGAGACAGAGGCAGAGAGAGCAGTGGTTGAGTGTTTACGAGTCCGTCAGGACCTTCTGTGAGCAGAACCTTCTGATGACATCTTCCCTCAAATGTCGCCTCAGAGCCTACTGGAAGCCACATTTGTGGCCCAAATCAGCATAGTTCATTGTCTTCCCTTCTGCAAGAGCCAGGATGCTTCCCGGCCTCCAGGTCCCCCGGCAGCCTCCCGCCCTCCTCACTCTCTCCACATCTCCTTGGTCATTTCTCCCCTGCCTGAAATGGCTCCCCTCTCGTCCCCTCCCCCCGTGGCGTTTGTCCTCTGCATTCTCCAGACCTTTGTTCTTAGCCATTCCTGCCTCCCCCAGGCTAAGCAGCCGACTGGAGACCCTGGCCCCTGGCCCGCTCTCTCCACACCTATGAAACCTGCTCTCTCGAGCCTCTTGCTGTCTGATCCAGCCTGGCTTTGCTCCTCTCTCACAAGGGTCCCTCCCACTGTTCGCACCCCAGCAGCCTTTCTTCTCGTAGGTGAGAATCGCCTCGAGAGCTTCTCTCTGCTGGGTTACCAGAATGGCCGCCACTCCTGTCTTCTTAGAAACTCTCTAAACCTTTGGCTTCCGAACCTTCTCCTGGCCTTACTTCTCCTGGTCCTCCACCTTCCACCCCATGGCTCCCGTCTCACTTTTCTCTGTGCAGTTCCAATGTGCAGCATACAGTAGCTCTGAATGAACGCTGTTCTGCGCCGTTCTGTGCATCTGCATACTTGATCAGAGGCCGTGCCCACTGACCGCTCGCTCAGCAGACTCTGCCACCCGTCGGCCTAGTTTCCTGGGCTAAGCTCACTGCCGGACTCTCTCCTCTGGGCCAACGGAGGGGAGCTTGTGTTCTTGCACTGTGAACTCTGTGCGTTTGCTATTGCTATGACTGATCCTTCCAGGTTTCCTGTCCCGCCTTCTCTCCACATTTAACGCTTCCTCTTTCTTAGAATTCTTTGGCTCTGGGTCCCTTCCTACCCTTTCATCTGTTGCCCAGGAAGAGGAGCCCATTTTGTTCTTCCCTCCACTGCGGGGAGAGGCTGAGCCTTCCCTCCTCCCTGGAACAGCCTCAGGGGTTCGCGTTAGGGATTAAGTTCCGGCAGCTCAGCGGGGTCTCGGACCTGGTTAGTAGCGGCGTTTAGGGCGGGTGAGGACAGGCCCGTCCTTACGTTTGGGAGCGCGGCAGGGAACCCTAAAAGGCCATCTATCCCAGCCTGAAGGGTCACCCAGTTGACAGTTGGGGAACATCCGCTGGATTTTGCGGAAGTGGTTAGGGACAGAAGCGGCTGCAATTTTCTGTTTCTAGAAAGCCATTCCTTCTCAATAGCACGGGCTGCCTGGGCACTTCCCCCAAAGCATGTCATGGAAAGAGTTTTGTTTCCCTAAGCAGAAGTTGCTTGGTTAGAAAGTAAAGGGTTGGCAGCTTTGGGAGCTGCGCAGACTCTCCCGGAGCTCTCCACACTCATCAGCCCTTTGCACCTGCATGGCCTTCCCTGAGCAGAGCTCCACATTTCTTGGGGCTCAGTTTCCTTGCCTGTAAAATAAAGGAGTTTGGGTTTAATGGTCTCCCAGGTGTTCTGGCTCTCGGTGGGGAGGATGGAGAGGCGTGGCCTTTCAGAAGCCCATCCAGCCTTCCCAGCATTCCGTTCTGCTGTGTGGGACATGGCAGCGCCTCAGGGTCAGGAGGGGATGGTCCTTGGCTGTAGCTTGTTTACGAGCTTCCAGGAGGCGTGCTCAGAAGGACCACCACCCCAGTAGAATGACCTTGTCATATCCTTGTGGCGTAGGTCAGGGTCAGCGTCAGTCTGTGTCTTCCAGAGTTACATCGGAGCCTCCTCCTGGCCCCATCTGGGTCTCAGGTGCATTTGGCCAAAAGCACATTAACAAGAGGAGCCACCTCGTCCTCCATCTACATCTTCTCCCACTCCGGATCTGTGTGGATGCAATCCACCATGGAGCTTGCTGTCTCTGATGACTGCTTCACAGTTTACAGAATGTCTCATAAACACAAGCTCCCCCTGCCTCCTCTGGGGCAACCGTGATCTTATCTGAATGTTGCCACCCCCATTTTACAGGTGAGAAAACCGAGACCCGAGGAAATTCAGGGAGTGGTCTTAGGTCATGCAGCCAAGGTGCAGAGCTGGGATAGGAGGGTGGACCACCTCCGGGGATGAAGCCAACATCTCACAATGAATTTAGATTTATCCAAGTGTGTACTTGGAGTTTTTCCTTTGGTTTTCCCATCAGAATCCAGAAGTCTTCCTGTAGATGTCTGACCCATTTGTTCATATGTGACGGGGCCATGACGATGTTATCATTTCTTATCTATAGAGAATGATTTTAAATAATCTTCCTTTGAAAGTTGGAAACTTGTTTCTTCATTTCTACCTTAAAAAGGTGGAAAATCATACTTGTTAAGAACTGGGGGAACCCTTTTCTCTCTTATTTGAGGTAATTTTCACTTCAAAAAGCCTATGTTTTCTTTTCCTTGAAGGAGAGCAGCTGCTAGATTAGCATTTCTCTCAGGTAGGGGGGTGTTACTGAGATCACTCTTGTGTTTGTGAACCCCCCAAAGGTCAAGGACCCTCCTTCCCCTGGGTACCCGTGACCAAAGCTCCAGGAAGTGTGAGCAAGTGATTGAAACCCCAAGCCACCCAAGACCTGAAGTCCTAGGGCCCCTTTCCCTATGGCCCTGGTTGGCTGCCCATTCTGCAGTGTGGCCAGGACCCAGCTTTTAGAAAATGCCCACCCACATTTTCTTGCTTGGGAATTTCTGGGAGCCTGACTATTTCATATCTTCATTTCAGCATCCAATGGGAAATCTGAATCGTTTTCAAGATTCATGCTGCCTTCATGGTAGTGTGAATTGCTGGGCTGGTGGGCTTGAGTTATAGCATTGAGTGGCTGATCCTGAGGGTGGGAGCTGGAATTTGGACCTGTCACCTCTCAGTCGGCCATGGTTTGGAGCCTCTGGGAGGAAGGGCCCTGGGGACTTGTCTCTTAAAGGCAGTGTATGAACCCATTATTCTTTCCTGACAAGCAAGGCCAGCAGAGCCAGCATATTCTTGGCCCCTCTTTTCTGGGCTCCTCAGCCTTGTTCCCATCTTGTCTTTTGTGCTGTGATGTCCCAGTTTAGGCCTCAAGCCATAAATAGCCTTATTTTTCTTTTGGAAAGAGGGAAAGGGAACAACCCAAGGTCTGCTTGAGTGGCCTTGGAGTTGGCTGAGGGCTGGTTTGCTCCCTTCGGTCTCCCCCACATTCCAAAGTCCAATGGGCCCATTGTCCACTTAGCACACCTGCTGTAGAGGAAATGCAAA
This sequence comes from Pseudochirops cupreus, assembly GCA_028627135.1. Taxonomy (NCBI): domain Eukaryota; kingdom Metazoa; phylum Chordata; class Mammalia; order Diprotodontia; family Pseudocheiridae; genus Pseudochirops; species Pseudochirops cupreus. Next base: position 395,662,994 of record CM053584.1, on the reverse strand, counting down.
GTAGTCTGGCTCTCATTGGCATTCCTGCCCAGAGTCTTTCAGGAGCAGAAGGAAGGCCAGCTTCCCATTGAGCAGACCAGCTATTTGGTATGCAGCTTCTCAGCTGAGATGGATTGTAGGAGAACTAGCCTGGCCCCCAGAGAAACCCCTCATAAACTCCTCAGGTTCACTAAACCCACCCAAACCAAACCTCTAACTGGAGGAGAAGCCAAGCCAGAGGCTGGGGTCAGAATTCTGCAAGCCTGCACCCTCAGGGCCTACAGGGCTCCTCACAAAATCTTTTTGGTTGATTAACTGAGTCCCTTCACTGTTCTGGCTGCCTTCCTATGAGCACACCAGCTTCTCCATGGCCTTTCTCAACTGCATTGCTCAGCACTGACACCAGGCCTCCCTTCAGAGAGGCCAAGTCCATCTCCTTGGAGCCCTCCACGAAAGATCCTCTTGGGGATGGCAGTGCACAAGTGACTAGGCTTTGGGTCCAGCCATTTAGCTGATTCAGAAAGCACCAGCCCTGTGGGATTTTCTGGCCCATGTCTCTATCCCTGCTAGAAGACCAGCAGGAGAGGCTCTGTGAAATGCTAAACTTCTTCTCTGAGCTCTGTGATTCCATCTTCCTTTGCCTGGTAAGAGGTAAGAGAGGGGGCAGCAAATAGGTCAGAATGGCTGGCCTAGTGGTGTCAGATCAGCCGAGAAGGTCGATTTGGGCTTTAAATGCCAAACAGAAGCACTGGCGTTTAATCCTGGAGGCAATGTAGAGCCACAGACCTGTTCTTTAGAAATATCAGTTTGGTGCTTTGGGAAAAGATAGACTGGAGAGAGGAGGGATGAGCTGAGGAAGGACAATTATTGGGCTATTTCAACAGACCAAGTGATGAGAGCCTGAACTAAGGCAGTGGCCAAGCAAGTAGACTGATGGGGACAGGTGTGAGAATAAACCATATCTGGGGTTGATTGGATAAGGGGGGAGGGAGAGGAGAGAGGAAGCAGTGATTGCAGATTATTAACCTTGGGGACTAGAAAAAGGATGATGCCCATGAGAGAAACAGGGAAGTTCCAAAGAGAGATCTACATATGGGGAAAGAGAATGTGCTTTGTTTTCGATGTACCGAGTTCAAGGAGCCAGTGAGGCTTCTAAGAGGAGCTGTCCAGGGGGCAGTTGAAGATGTGGGATGGAGGAAGCTAAGGGCAAGAGATACCTTCTTGGGAGCCTTTTTGCATAATATTTGAAATCCTGAGGCAGATGGAATCACCGAGAGAGCATGTGGAGAGAAGAGGCCCAGGAGAGCACCTTGAGGCACAGTCTGGTGGTTGATGCGATGTGGATGATGGTCCTACACAGGATCTTGAGAAGGAGCAGTCCCATCGGCAGTGGG
>CM053584.1:395635323-395661521 GCA_028627135.1 Pseudochirops cupreus | reverse complement strand
GAGATTGTAAGAGAGAGAAGTAGAGCCATTGAGTGTAGACAAGCTTGTCTAGTAGTTTGACTATGAAAGGGAAGAGAGATGTGGGCTAATAGCCTGAGGGAATGGAGGGTCACAGAAAGAGTTTTTAAGGATGAATGAGATCTGGGCACATTCATAGGCATTAAGGAAGGAACCAGTGACTGGAGAGACTGAAAATTAGGGAGAGAAGAGGGGATAATTAGAGGAGGAAGGAGGTGTAAAAACAAGGAGAGTAGAAGGTTTGACCTTGTTGAAGAGAAGGACCACCCCTTCATCAGAGATGGAAGCAGAGGAAAGAACAGACCTTGCTGTTGAAAGTGTTTGAGGTGGCCTAGGGCAGGGATCAAGGAAGGCATTTGCTGGGCTTCAAGAGAGAAGAGAAACCTGAGGACAGTCACAGGGGAAGAATCACTGAGACCAGAGTTACATACAGGGTTTTCCAGAGGTTTAGGGTTTGAGCTTTGGATTTCTGTCCACTGATTTAGCACCTTATCTAACTGTTCCTGGGACAAGATTACAGAGGATCGGGAGTGCTGGTGCCTGATCAAACAGTGATTATGATGAAAACCTCATTAAAATGAAATCATGATAAATGGCCCTGTCTCTTGGCTTCTGGGAAATTACCCAGGGCAGCACTGAAGGCCCAGGGGACATGTGTGGCGGCCGTGTTTTCTTCTGTCAGCTTTCACGGATGATGTAGGTGGGAGCCCCTGGGGCTGAGAGGGGAGCAGGTGCTGCTCGTCAACTGCTTGTCCTGTGATCCCATCACAGAAGGCCCCGGGGGAGTTGGAGATGTGTGTTCAGGGCTGCAGGAAGAGCCAGGGTCCCAGGTCTAGAGCTGGAAGGGCCACAGGGCGCCAGGGACTTGTCCCACAGCAGGCAGGGTGTTGGTGTCAGGATTCAAGCCCAGGTCCTCTCCCTTGAGAGCCAGCCTTTGTTCCACCATCGGTCTGTCTCTTGGTGGTCTGGCAGCAGCAGCTGTGGGCACTTCCCCTACCAACTCCCAGATCTTGCCAATGTGTAGGGACAGGGAACATGTCTCTCCTTATACCCAATAGCCAATAATGGAGCCCCAAGAAGTGAGGAGTAGAATCAAATTTATTATTCTGAAATAACAACTGACATTTCTGTGGCCCTTTAGGAGCTACCAAGCACTGTCTAAGGTTGGGAGGACATGTAGTACTATGTCCATTTTATAGGCTTAAAAGCCACCTGAGGCTCAAGGAGGGGTACCTCCCCCCACCCAAGGCAATCAACTTGTCCAGAGTCACAAAATTACAGTCTCAGAGATTGCAAGGACCTCAGGGGACATTGAATCCAGCCTTGAATGATGCCCCTACAGATAGGGGGCCCCACTGCCCTCCAACGCTGTCCATCTGACTTGAGTATGACAGGAGGCTTTTCTGGCATTGAGCCCAAACTGCCTGTAACATCCATTCCCTTCCCCTCGTTCTTCCTTTAGGTGAAACCAAACCATTTCAATCCCTTTTACAGGTAACAGGTCCTCACATACTCAAAGACACTAATCATGTCCCTGCAGGCTCAGCATCCCACATTCCTTTAACCAGTCTTCATGGACCCACCACCTCTCAGCTTCCTCTTCTCTGGGTGCTTTCTGGCTTCAATGTCCTTCCCAAAATGTCTTCATAAAATAGATGTTGTCGATCAGTCCTTTTCCAGCTGTGTCTGACTCTCCATGACCCCATTTGGGGTTTTTTTGGCAAAGATACTTGAGTGATTTGCCATTTCCTTCGCCAGCTCACTTTATAGAGGAAAACAGGGGGAAGTGACTTGCCCAGGGTCACATGGTTAGGAAGTATCTGAGGTCAGATTTGAACTCCAGGCCTAAGATAGAAAGTTTGTGTCAGAAGTGGGATTCCAGCTCAGATATGAAGTCTGTCACTGCCGTGAGCCCTGAGGTGCTTCTTCCAATCTCTTACTGCTATTGAGCTAAATGTTTCTCATTTCTCCTGGTTAGAAGATAAAATTAATTAGGGGCAGTCCAGTGGATAGAGTTCTAAGCCTGGAGTTAGGAAGACCTGAGTTCAAATCTGGCCTTAGATACTTTCCAGCTGTGTGAGCCTGGGTATGTTTCATAACCTCTATTTGCCTCAGTTTCCTCATCCATAAAATGTGGACAATCATAGCCCCTACCTCCCATAGTTGTCATGAGAATCAAAGGAAATCATAATTGTCAGGCACTTACCACAATGTCTGGCACACAGTAAACTCCATATAGATGTTAGCTGTTTTTTCTAGTGGGATTTGGGCAGAGGCTACAGAATCACAGGAAGGATGTCTATAAATCACTGGAAAGCTCCTGATGTGTGGCCAAATGCAGTTTTCATTGTCATGTCGTGATTTTCAGAGAAGTTGGGAAGGTGAAGGGAGTGGGTGGGATGTCTCAGGATGAGTCACTGAAGAGATCAGGAGATTTACAAAAATGAAATGGCTTATGCCAATGATGTTATTCTAGGCCAGTCCCCATTCAGGCCACTCCAGGCAGTAGATGAGTATTTATTTTGGTCCAGGTGCTGTGCTAAGTACAGAGGGGCACGAAGAAGGACAAAAGAGTCCCTACCTCGAGGGACCTGGGTATGAATTGGGGAGGCTACCTGTAAATGAGAATTCTGCTAAAAGCCCCACACCCGCTCCCCAAGAGCTGGGCCTTTGATGCGTTAGCTGGCAAGGAAGCAAAGTGGTCTCCTCACCTCCTTAAAAGACCTCTCCCGCCCTACAAATAATGGGTTCCTTTTATACAACAAACCACTACTGGGTGGAAAGGTCCCAAAATTTTTCTAGGAGAGTGTCTACCACTAAAATAGTCTCAAAATAATTCTGAACTCATAAGCAGTGCTAGAGAAGAAACACAATACACATAAAACCTATACAGTCTTTAAAATTAAAATACAAAAAAGAGCTTCTAAATTTAAGGACTGGAGGCTAAGGATGGCCAGGAGCAGCACCAGGAACATCAAGTCAAAATCATGCTATCACTGGCCCCTATCACAGGTGAAGCCCAGACATTCCCACCAGAAGTGTGCAGAGCCCAGCCCTAACATAAAGTCTGGAGTCAGGAAATAGGCTACAAGAATGATTAAAAAAAAAAAAAAGATTCCACTAAAAACTGTTTCAGTGACATGGACACTCAAGACACAAACCTAGAAGAAGACAATGACTCCACAACAGTTATAAGTAAATAACAGTAAAAGAGTATAACAACAGTTATAAGTAAAACCTCAAAGAAAAACACAACTTGAGCACAGGTTCAACTAGAATTCCTGTAAGTGATGAAACCAGAGTTAAAAAAAAAGACTTTAAATGTTTCTACAAATGAAATGAAAGCACCAGAAGAAAAAGATTGGAAAAGAAATGAGAACTATGGAAGAAAAAGTTGAAAAAGGAATGAACAACTTAGCACAAGAGGTACAAAACATTGCCCAAGGAGCAAACTCCCTGAAAATTAGAATGTACCAAAGAGAAGCCAGTGACTCCATGAGACAAGAAATATTAAAGCAAAGTCAACAAGATCTTTTTAAAAAATAGGAAAAAAGTAAGATATCTCATAACAAAAACAACTGTCCTGAAAAACAAATTAAAGGAAAATATTTAAGAATCATTTACTTGCCTGGAAGCTCTGATGAGAGGGGGAGAGAGAGAGAGAGAGAGAGAGAGAGAGAGAGAGAGAGAGAGAGAGAGAGAGAGAGAGAGGGGGGTGGGGAGAGAGAGTGTAGACATAAGAGTTCAAGAAATCCTAAAAGAAAACTACCCAAATCTTTAAAAACCAGACAGCAAAGTGGATGATAAAGGAATTCACTGGTAATTTCCTGAAGCTTGAAAATGGAAATTTCCAAGAACATTGTAACCCACATCAAGAATTTCCAAGTCAAAGTATGCTTTGATATAATACTTTGACATCTACTGTAAGCAGCCTGAAATGAATAAGCCACAGTAAATATTACATATGGTTTAGCCCCACCCCCTTCCTCAGTATAAAGGAGCAGAGATCTTAGAATAAATACTTAGAAGGCAAAAGATAGAGGCTGAGAACCAAGAATAACATATCCAGAAATTTTAGTATAAACCTACAAGGGAAGAAATAAATCGTTAATGAAATAGAAGACTTCCATACATCTCTGACAAAAAGACTAGAGCTGTATAGAAACTTTGAGATGCAAACATAGGCATCGAACAAAGAACATAGATGAACAGTCATAAGGGAATACACAAGGATAACTGTTTACTTTCTAATATGAAAGGATAACACATATGTTCTCTCAGAATTCTACCATCACCAAGGATCAAAGAGGGAGTCTAATTAGAGAGGATTTGGGAATAACCATCCAATTATCTACTATGCCTTGATCTTAGAAGAATGGAAAGGTAGGGAAAGAAGAATATACTAAGAGGAAAAAGAGAGAGGAAGAATGGGGAAATTATCTCACATAATCAAGGTGTGCAAGAAGTCTGTACAAACAAAAATGAAAAAGTATGGGAAGTGGGCAACACTTGAACCTCATTCTCTAGAGTTGGCAAAGGAAGAAAGAATACACACAGAGCTGGATACAGCAATACATTTCCCTCAACAAAGAAACAGGAAGAAAAAAGGGAGAAGGGGAGTAATAAGACAAAGGGGAAAATAAGGTAGAGAAAAGTCTTAAGCAAAACAATTTCTAAAGATACACAAAAATATTTATAATAGCTCTTTTTGCAGTAGCAAAGAATTGGACGTTGGGGAGGTGCCCAACAATTGAGGAATGACTGAACAAGTTATGATACATGCATGTGATGGAATGCTATTGTGCCAGGAGAAATGATTAAGGGGACAGTTTCAGAGAAGCCTGGGAAGATTTTATATGAATTGATGCAGAGGGAAATGATCAGAACCAGAACAATTCATGCAATGACAAAAGTTTTTAAAAGACAAACAACTTTGAAAGACTTAGGAACTATTCGGCATAATGACCAACCACAATTCCAGAGGACTCATGATGAAATATGCTACCCACCCCACAGAGAGGCAAAGGACTCACAAGTGCAGATTGAGACACATTTTCCTTGGACAGGGCTAATGGAGGAACTTGTTTTACTTTACTATAAATATTTCTAACAGAGGTTTTATTTTTCTTTCTATTTCAGTTGGGGGGTGGGGTGGGAAGGTGGCAGCAGTCAGGGCAAGAGGGAGAGAAAGCTAGGCCTTAGTGTGTGTGTGTGTGTGTGTGTGTGTGTGTGTGTGTGTGTGTGTGTGTGTGTGTATGAGTGTGTGTATGATTGTTCTGGCAAAGTCAATGGCTTCTGTTTGGCTCTGACCAAAATAGCTGGCTGTGGTAACTGCCCAGAGAGCTACTCACAAGGTGCCTAGGATATACTTCTCTGATTAGAATGCACACGCGATTTTTTCTTAGCTGTCAAGGGCAGTTACAAAGATGGAAAACCCAGTGAATATGATTTTGATGGGACTAGTCTTGAACCTTTTTTGTGGTAAAAAGGGGGCACTGATTCAAGGCAATGGTACCAGGGACCCATGAGGAAGATGGATGTGTTTTGTAAGAGTATTGTGTTTGCTGTTGTAGCAAACTTTACTGGCATTGCAGTCCTCTATGCCATATAATTCTCAGCTGCAGTGAGTGAACAACTATTCATTTCAATGGAGGAAGAGGGCCAGTCTAATCAATCTGCCAGTCTGGAGCAGATTGAGAGCTACTTGGTGGAATCCTGCCATATTGATCCTTCAAAGGCAGATTTTCCAGCTGGTACAAAGACCATTGTTGAACAGAAGTAGCCACATTATTCCACATGAAGAAGATTATAGGATCCTGTGCTTGCCACACCAGGGCATCATAGTCCCCATGTCCACATTGATGATGGACCCAGTCCCTAATCTCTGCTATTTTTATAAGAGGATCAACCTGATTGTTTGGTTCAGCAGAGGGTGTATCATGTCTCTAGTAGGCTCTAACATGCCCTACAACTAACTGAATGTGATGAGAGACATCAGCAAAATGCCTCCATTGGTGTTGACCCCCAAAAGGAGAACCTTTAACTACCTAGTCTTGTTCTTTCCCATCCCCAAACTAGACAACCATGAAATCTCCATGGCCACTACTCAGCAATCTATATAAATAAAAATCTTGTCTGTCCCATCTCTCAAGGCATTCACACATGTCAGCCATGCCCCTTGGTCCCTTGGGAGGAGTTAATAGATCTCCCTACACCTGGTGTTCCAGATTATTGAACTTAATAGCTACTTAGGTCCAATTGTGTACATACTTTCCTCATAATGGGCAGAGCCATTAGTAAACTAGGCAAAAAAGCACTTCACAAGAGCTCGGCCTTAGAGTGTGTGTGTGTGTGTGTGTGTGTGTGTGTGTGTGTGTGTGTGTGTGTGTGTGTGTGATTGTTCTGGCAAAGCCAATGGCTTCCATTTGGCTCTGCCCAAAATAGTTGACTGGGCTAAGTGCCCATAGAGATACTCACAAGGTGTCCAGGATATGCTCTTCTGATTAGCATCCATATGTGAGACCCATAGAAGGGGCCTTCTAGCTACTGCCACTGAGGAAGGAGATTTCTTCTCTTGGTAACTTTCCTGCCAAAACTCCTATGGATACTGGGCTGCAAGTGTCTTATAGTTGTTGCTCAGTCGTGTCCACCTCTTTGCGACCCTGTGGACCATCACACTCCAATACTGGCAAAGATCCTGGAGTGCTATGCCATTTCCTTCTCCGGTGGGTTAAGGCACCTGCTGGATGAAGTGACTTCTTCAGGGTCACACAGCTGGGAAGTGTTACGGCTGGATTTGAATTCGGGAATTTCAGACTCCAGGCCCAGTGCTCTATCTACTGAGACATCTAGCTGACACTTACAAGTCCTTCATATATTTAGTGCCACAATGACGTGGGAATATGGCTTCTGGTACACCTGTGATCCTACAGTTAGGACAGCATGAACCATAGGGGATGCACCCCAGGAGAACCTCTCTCAAACATCTCTTGTATATGGATATGAAGACTTGGGGGGCTTTGAACAACTAGCCAGGAAAGGCAACAGCCAAAACGTCCTAAATGTGGGCAGGGCAGAGGGACCTTTCCTGCCCCAGACCAGATGCCCCAAACAATTTTACTAACACCCTCTTAAGCCCGAAGGCGTTAGTGATTATCTTCTTGTCCTTGTGTCAAAAGCCACACCCAAAGCATTTTATGGGAAGGAGTTTCAACCTCCTCCACCCCCCTAATATGGCAGTAGGCATCTGCCAGTTTGGGTGGACCCCCCCCCCCCACAGCTGACAGGTCTCCTACTCAGATCTCACCAGCTGATCTTCCCACGCTGGTGTGGAGGTCTGGTGGTAAAGGCTTCTAATTTTAGGAAATGGTGGGTAGAGACCATGGGGCACAAATCCAGTCCACCAGACACATGGCTTTAAAAACTATCAGCCCTCCTTTATATCCCCCACCGGAGGATTAATTCCAAAGAGGATTCATTTTTGTGGAGCCGAGTGTACAAAACTCCCCTTTTAGCTGCCTGAAAAAGGACTCGCTGTTTGGTTTTCCTGCTGGTTTAGTTAACGTTGTCAAAGCAAATCTGCTGCAAGCTTGAAGTTCTATGGAACTCTGAAAAACTCTAGAGTTGGCCTCATTAGGCCACTCTCTTGATAGTTACCATTTTGATGTTTCATTAATGTGCTTTTGAAACTTCCTGTAACTTCCCAAATTCCTGAGGAGTAAAAACCAGTGGACTATCAGCCTCTCCTCGGAAGGCTGGCACGTCCTGAGAAGGAAGAGTCATCTTCCGGCTGGGTATGGTCTGCAATCCTCATCGGCCCTTCTCCTACAGTGGTGTTCCCTTAGAGCTCTGGCACAATCACTGGAGGTGAAGTTTCTTTTACACTAACCTTCCCCCACTTGGACGGTAAACTTAGCCATGAAGTTATTACAACCAAGCCCTGTCAGCCATGCCAGCTCCTCTGGCCCAGGACGGCTCCAGGTCAGAATGCAGACATGAATCACAAAATGCAATAAAATACAGCTTTACTTCTAGTAAGATTAAAAGAGGGAAGTTTCCTGTTAGATTCAAATCCAATCTGAATTTTATTTTTCTCTCTGTGCATTTCCCATGGCGGTTGATAATGCTGGGTCAAACATGTGTGCCCACAAGAATTCTCTTAAAACCCCCAACCCCAAGCCCACAGCTGGTTCTTTTATATTTTAAGTGGCAAGGAAGCCAGACAGCCTCCTGGCCCCCTTAAAGGACTAGCCTAGCAACACCAAATATGGTTGCTTCTTCCACACATAAATATCTATAAATATCAGCTGCAGTTAGACTCGGGGCCCCTTAAAAACTTGCCCAGATGGTCATACTAGTGTGCCCAAATCCTTCTGGGCAAGACTGTACCACTCCTCCTTTTGACACTGTCCATGGAAAAATACTTGTGTGTTTGCTTGTTTCTCAGAGAAGCATCCTGGTCCTCTCATGCAGAATGGGGCCCTGAGACCAAGTGATGTTCTTGGGTTGAGGTCAGTCACCACTGTCTCTTGGGACCCAAGCAGTGGTCCAGCCTGGGACCCAGGGAGTGGTCTAGCCTGGGACCCAGAGGCACCAGGGCAGATGAGGGAGTGGAGTGTTGTGTATGTGGTTTGAGAAGGCCTTTTTGGAAGAGGGGAGTCTGAAACGGCACATCCCGTCTCCACCTCGCCCTCTTGGCGGAAGGAGCTTCCGGCCAGTTGAGACAAGGTCAGACAGCTCTGGTTTTCTTGCGCTCGGCCGGACTTTTTCCCTTTCGACTCCCCTCGGAGGAGGGGCTGCAGAGGCAGGAAGCGGCCCTGACACAGGGGAGAAAGTATCGCGGCCGTCGGCGGGGTGGCTGCTCTGCCTGGGAGTGTGCAGGCGCATTAAGAGGAAAGTGTTTTTCTTCTGTCCTCTAGGTGGAACGTGCTGGGTATTCAGGGATCCTTGCTGAGCCTCTTTGTGGAGCCCATTTACTTCTCCAGCATCATCTTGGGCAGTTTGTACCACGGGGACCACCTTTCCAGAGCCGTGTACCAGCGGATCTCAGACATAGAGGAACTTCCACCTCTGTATACGCTCAACCGACCTTTGCTTAGCGGCAAGTATCTAACAGAGACATGTCAATGCTTCTACTGTGGCTGACGTCCTTGGGTCTTCCATTGGAGGCCGTGTGAGAGCGACCCCTAGCGGGGCAGCAGGGAATGCAGCCCAATGGCTAGCTGGTCCTTCCATTGGAGGCCGTGTGAGAGCGACCCCTCAGGAGGGAGCTGGGAATGCAGCTCACAGCTGGTCCTTCCATTGGAGATCTGTGAGAGCGACCCCTGGAGGGAATAGGGAATGCAGCGGGTTTGGAGAGAGAAGATGGTGTCTGTCCATGGGCCCTGCGAGGGACCCCTGTTGTTTTGACTTGCCTCTTCTCCTCTAGAAGCCTTCTGCCAGACTTGGCAAATTGCAGTTTCTCTGTTACTCCTTCTTGCAATAGGTTCAGTATTTGTCCTGAAATTGGAGCTTGGTTTTCATTATGAAAGTGTCTTTCCTAGCAACTTCCCAAAATCCCTCCCCTGCTCCAGTGCCCAGAGATGGAGGTGCCCAGACCTAGATGAGAATCAGACGTCCTTGGGTCCCCGCCCCGGCCCCGCCCAGGTGTGGTCCTGTCCTCCACGTGCGTGCCCGTTGGCTGGCATGCTCCTCTCCTCCAGCAAAGTCATGGAGCCCGGGTTGGGTGGCCAAAGTCCATCAGCTTCCTGCTGGGATGCGTCACTGCTGCTTCCTCTTTCTCAAAGCTGCCTTTAAAGCTCTTTGTTACTGTTTTTTAGAATGTCAGTGGCTAGCAGTAAAGTGAACAAGAGCAGTTGAATTCAAGGGTCCTAACTTCTAAGCTCACCCTTATTTAAAAGGACACAGTTAAGGTATTTTAATCCTTTTAAACATCTTTATTGCTCACTGTTTATAATATTTCCTTTTTGAAGCTTAACATTGACACCCTGATGACCAGCCAAATGTTTCCTCCTTTGCGGGCATCCTCTGCTTTATTTTCTTGTGCTTGGCTACTGGCATGTCTTTAATTTTAGAGGAAAAAAAGCCAGATGGAATTTTATTTGGCAGCATGTTTAATGAATTACAAGCATTTTGCAAACAAAGCTGGAGTGAGGAAAAACAAAGTACAGAGGATTAAAACAGACCAAATGTGGTAGCCTGAAATTGCAATCCTTATTTCCATCTCTGAGTCTAAGACATTTGGGTCTGGATCTGGTTGCATAATAACTAAGTGAATTAATTTTTCATGACTGAGAAAAAATGGTTTTCTTCATTTGTACTGCACTTCTCTATTTGAAGGAAGGGTATGCCGTTTCATTCTAATGGCTAAACATTTAACCCTATGTCTTTGAATGATTGATATTGTGTAAATATAGTGTCTTTCCTAAAAAAATAAATAACATATAGAATGTCAAAGTTTTTTTGGCAAAATTGTGCTAACCTTGGCAAAAAAAAAGGTTCCCAGAATTTTTGAAAGGCTTCTCATCCATGAAATTCAACGTTATTCTTATAAAAGATTCTCTCCATGTGTGTATGTATATGCTTATTACATATATGTATATGTATGTATATATGCATGTATGTATACATTACTGTCCCTTTTCTAATGTGGACAGTTTGGGGCAAGAAATGTACTTTTGTGCATATTTTTTTTTTCAAAATCCATGTGTAGAAAGGAATAGGGAAATGTAGGGCACTTGTAGAGGAGTGAGGGAACTTGTTTCCGAATGGAGAAATAGGTGACCCAAAGGAAAACCATTACCTCCTTTTAAGGCAACTATTTTATTTTCAAAAGAGTCCATATTCTGAAGTGTTGACATGTTTATGTTATCATGATGTAGACTTTGGGGAATTATGGCTCTAAAGACAATGTGGGCTTGAAAATGGAAAATGTAGATTTGAGTTCTGATTAGTGAAATTTTTGTTGATCTTTGTGAGTCAAGAAGGAGAGAAAACCTTGCTGGTTAAGTAAAGACTCAGAAAAGAATTAGGAAATAAACGGAATTGTTCTAAGAAGGGATGGCTAATCCTGTCCATCAGACTGTGGGCTCCTTGGGAACAGGGACTATCTTTTGCTTTTCTCTGTGTCCAAACATAGGTTTAAATAGGAGAATAAGTGAGCATTCAGAAGTTACCAAGAAGTTCCAACTCATCTGGGAACTTCCTTCCTCCAGTAAAATGTAATCTGCCTGAGGGCTGGAACTGTTTCATTGTTATATCTTTGGAGCTATTACATGACCTGGAACACAACAGGTGCTCAGTAGAGGCATATAGAGTTGATTCTCCAGGTTTTAGACTGGGGCATCCCATTATGCTGAACCAACTTGCAGATATAATCTCAGGACCATTGTTAATGGTCTTTTAGAAACAGAAAATGAGAAAGATTCTAGGGACCCAAAATGGAGAAATACTTGGATTTTCAAAAAAGAAAAAAGGTAGATTCCAGAAATTATAGACAAGCACATTTCTTGTTAGTCACCAAAAATATTCTAGAAGAGATTGTCAAACCAATGGACAAGACAGCACTGATTTTTAAAATCAACCCTTCGTTGACCTGGAGATCCCACCATGTTCCCCAAGGAGGTCATTGATAAAAAAGAGGTTTGAAATAGAGGCAGCCAGTGGTGCAGTGGATAGTTCACTGGGCCTGGAAGACCTGAATTCAAATCCAGCCTCAGACATTTAGGGATCCTGTTTGCATCAGTTTGCTTAACTGTAAAGTGGGGGTAGTAAAAACTCCTACTCCCCCAGGTTGTTGTGAGGATCAAATGAGATAATAATTGTAACGTGCTTTGTTTAGTCCTTGGCACATAGTAGGCACTCTGTAAATGTTAACTATTGTTACTGTTAGCTATGAGACCAAAGTATTCTCAGCAGAACTTTTTGTGGTAGCAGAGAAGTGGGAACAAAGATGATGCCTATCTATTGGGGAATACGGTAGAACCAACTGGGGAGCATGATGAATTCAGAGAGACGTGGAAAGACTTACATGAACTGATGCAGAGGGAAGTCAGCAAAGCCAGGCAAACAACATGCAGGATCACCACAATGGAAATGGAAAGAACAATCAGAAGTGAATGTTGTGAAATTTGAAAGGATGGTTGGCTCCCCAGAAGAGAGGAGAAGATATCCCTCCCCCACTTTCCTTCACAGGTCTTGGGGCCCATGGCGATGGAAGGGTCTGTATGATATCTGATTTTTCCAATGTTGATTGGTTTTGCTGGTTTTTTTTTCTTTTCTTCTTAAAAAAACCTCTTTGATATAATGGTTTTCTGGGAGGTTGGGAGGGATACAGGGGAAAATCTGGGTAAAGTAAAAACAAGAAAGTTTAAACTATTTCAAAAGTCAATTGTGCAAGTTGTGGAAGCTTAGCTTGGGAACCCTTAAAGTCAGACAGAACTGGAGAGGTTAGTTGATTCCAAGTTGAATTGTCCCTAGAGAGTAGAAACTGCTTGATGGCTGGGGCCATTTCATCTGTGTCTCAAGAGTCTATTAAAGAGCCTGATGTGTAGTAAATATATAACAAAGGCTGCTGGATTGAATTAAATTAATTTGAGGCAAAAGTGTCATGCACCTGGTCCTTTCAAAAAGGGGCAGGACTCAGGAACGGGTCCCCCGTAGGCGGAGGACAAGGACTCATCAGAGTAGTCTAAGCTGGTATAGAGTCAGTAAACTATCTTGTTTAAATAATGTTGGAAGGAGCTCAGGGAGTTGAACTTAAAGAGAATGCTTAGGGGCTCAGGGATGTGATCTTTGACTGTTTGGACAACTCTCTGGGAAAGAAGGGAATCAATCCGTCCTTCAGGACATTGATCAAGTTCAAGGAGCCCTTGCTCTTGAATCCCTTGAAGGCAGGTTCTGGCTGATAAGAACTGAGTTAAAAGCCTCAAGCAGGAGTGAGCTTCCTCCCCCTGGAGATAACAAAGCCCTCATGTCTGTCTGTGCAGGGACTGCAGAAGGGTCCCCTCGGTCCCTAAATGTCTCTTAAGCATACTTCCTGGTATTTTATAAGGCTCTTTGGCCTGATGGGCTGATTCAGCTCAGCATCCCTCCTTCCTGATTGGTTGGTAACTTGGATCCTCATCTGGCCAGCAGTTGGTGCTCAGAGTTTTCTGGATGTCCCATCTGTGGGCTTGGAAGGAGGCTGCAGGGCTCAGGTGGGGCCACCATTTTTATACTGGTTACTGATAGGATCTGACCACTGGTGCAAAGGGCAGCAAGTTGGCCTTGCCCAGAATCCTTCCTACTTCACTGCTTCTTTTCCACGATCAGACTCAGACGTGTGCACTTTTCCTACCTTGCATTTTCCCATAGTTTTATTTAAAACGAGTGTGCAGAAATTCCTCTGTGGCCTTCTTTCATCAATACCCGTTGGAGAGCTTGGCTTGCCTATAGGATGGGAGCATTCTCTGTCCTCTCTTGGCATGGACTGGTGCCACCACTCACTTGACTAGCATTTGTTAGGTGCTTACCCTGGGCTAAGAAGTGGGCTGAGCACGAGCGACACAGAGAAAGTGACGAACAAAACCAAACCACAGTCCCTGCCCTCATGGAGCTCACAGTCTGATGGGGGAGGGAACTGGCAAACCCTGACGTGCAAACAGGATGCATACAGATAAATGGTGCTACTCTCAGCAGGAAGGCATCAGCATCAGGGGCGGGGGGCAGGAAAGGCTTCTTTCAGAAAGCAGAACTTTAGCTGAAATTAGAAGGAATTCATGGAAGCCTGCAGGTAAAGCTGAGGAGGGGGAGGGAAAGCCAGTGAGAATGCCCAGAGTGGGGAGTGGGAGGAGGAGCCAGAGGGCCAGGGTCACAGAATGGCAGAGGATGTGGGAAGATGGGAGAAGACTGGAAAGGTAGGGAGGGGCCACATTCTGAGGAGCTTTAATAGATCAGGGAGTTAAAGTTTGTGACACTCCCAGGAAAATGAATTTGTAAAACCTTAAACTCTCCTCTGATTAAAAAAAAAACAACAACACATTCTATAGATAGAGACAATGAATCGTGAGCACGAAGATTGGTCAAATGATCCTGCGAGAGATGTAGGACTGGTTGTAGAGATGGACAAGTCCTAGCAAGAGCCAGAGATGGCCAGGAGCCCTGTGCTGTGCTGTTCTGAGGGGTGCCCTGGGGTGACTCTGTGGGACCTCAGGAGAAGCCAGTGTGGATGGGCCAGGAAGGGGAGCCCCCATCGGTGATGGCCTGCATCCACTAATGAAATCAAGGTTCTTGGGGCAGCTAAGTGGCACGGTGAATAGAGCACTGGCCCTGGAGTCAGGAGGACCTGAGTTCAAATTCAGCCTCAGACACTTAACACTTATAATCTGTGACCTTGGGCAAGCCACTTAACCCCAATTGCGCTGCCTCCCCCCCCCCCCCAAGCAAAAAAAAAAAAGAAAGAAATCGAGGTTGTTTTCCACTTGTTAGTCAGAGGCATGGAGAACTCTGGGGAAATCCTGGCCACCCACTCACTGCCTCAGCCCCTCTTCTGCAACATTTAGTCTGGGGCCTGGGGAGGATCCCAGCCGGCCCCCCAGGCCTTCCTGACCATGCCCCTCGTGCCCCACCACGTTTCACTGAAGTCTCCGCACATGATTTTTTGTGATAACTGCCTTTTGGTCTCAAGGATCTCATTGGTTTCCCTGGTCAGCTCACAAATTGTCAGGTTTTCCCCGCTAACTAAAAAAACAAAACAAGGCCGCTGAAGGTGCTATTTTCCCCTCAGCTTTAATGAGTTGGCTGCTTCACAACTTTTATCTTCACATCTCTCTGCTTTCTCTGGCCCTGAGGAGCAGGAGGTAATGAGATAAACCCAGAAGAGGCCTGTGGTGGAAACAGGCTCTGGCCTGGCTGAGGCCTTCTCATTAGGCTCTGCTGGGCCTTTGCTTGGACAGGAGCTCTCTCTGGGCCGTCTTGTCCTGGATTAACTGGGCCCGGACAGTTCTTGCTCTCAGGGCATGTGGTACTTTTTTTTCCTTTGAAAAAGAACTTTAGTGGGGAAGAGGAAGGACCCTCCTGACTCCTGGTCTCCTGGTTCCTTAGAAGTGGCCAGAGGCAGGCTCCAGTGTGGGAGTGGCCTCGAGTCTGTGATTGTATTGACAAGCGTGTTAATCCTAAAGCATCTGTCTATCATCTTTCTTTTTAAAGCTCTATGTTTAAGAAAATGTATAGGAAAACACTGCATGCAGTAAGAAGGCTGTGGTTAGTGATTGTTGACTAGGCATTCTCTGTTAGGCACAGTCCTGAGTGCTATGTGGTGGCTGGGAAGAGTGAGGGGTGTGTGTATGTGACATTACAGGAAGCCCTTCCAGAGGAAGGGGCCATCTCCATCAGAGGCCACTGGGGGAGGTTGTGGGAGAGTGTTCCAGAGCCAGGGAAGGATGTGGTCAAGTAAGCCCGTCACCGAGTTGGGACTGATGGCGGAGGCTGTGGAAGGGCTTCAGGTCTTGGCCAGGACTCCCCACCTCTCCCCCCCCCCCCATATTCATCCATGGACCTTCTCTGAGGCTTCACATGCCACTCACCTGACTGTCTCTGCTCTGGGCCCTCTCAGGCTCCCTGGGAACCAGTGCAGCCTCAAGCTGTCATCCCTTCCTGGGCTCTCCTTTCCCCACACATTTCTTGGCTGACTCTTTTTACAGGATTTAGTGTATGAGAGAGGCCTTCAAGTTCTCCTGCTGCCTTTCTCTTCCCTCCCCAGTGGCCTTCAGGTCACCCCCAAACTGGATTCTCTGGGCCTTTCAATGGACTAGAAAACAGGCTGGCATCTTAAATGACAGAATGAGGAGCCTGTCCATTATTTGTCAAGAAGCAGGGACCCAGAGGTTGCCATGTTGTTGTATGAAGAAGCCATGGGGCTGCATGGGGTCAGTGGAAGGGAGATGAGCCCAGAGCTTTGGGCCACACTAATGTTCACGGGCAGAAAGGAAGGTCCCATTGGAGAGCTGCCAACTCTGGTTTCTATTTCCCAATGTGCTGCCATTGGGTGCACCAGCTGATAAGTAGAAGCTTTGTTACAAAACCTTCAGGGTGCCCTGTTCCTTAAAACTGCTTAGGCACTCAGGAGAGTCTATGAATCATTCCTGCTTTCTTCAGGGTGTCCTATAATTAACTCATTACCCTAGTTCTCACTTTACAGCCTTGGAAAGATAAGCTCCTCTGCTGGTGACAGGCTCATTTTAGTCCCCGTCTGTTGGGACAGTACATTTGTACCACTGCAGCCAAAACCCATCCTCAGAGTCACGTGGGAGCTTTGTGACATAACGGGAACCTTGGGGCTAATTCTCCTTGGCCGCCTCATTGTTCTCTTTCTGCTAAAGACAGCACTTTCCTTAGTTGGCCTACAATCTTAGCCATGTTTCCTTTCTATCAGTCCAGCCATCTCTGGCCCCACAAGAGATGTTTGCCCATGACTGTGCCAAGGTCACATCAGCAGACCATCAGTGGAGGCTGAGTCTCCTCCCCCACACTCAGCTTCTTTCTACACCGATGAGCGTGGAGACATCTAACTAGCCTTCCTGTTGATCTGCCCACCAATCAGCCTCTACTGGGCAGGGGTACAGGCAGCCACCATCCCCTCAATCCTATGTTCCTGTACCATTTGTTTCACACCTGCAGTATGCACTGAAGAAAGACAAGGCTAATTAATGCACAGGTGAGGTCCTTGGGGATCTTGAAATGGAGCAGGGCAAGACACAGGCACTCACTCAGATGAGATAATATATCCAGACCTTAGGTCTCTATAGATGCCAGCCAGCATCATCACTGTTATTACAATATGTGGAACACATTCAGAGCACCAGGGGCTATGCAGAATGGGAGGAAGGAAAGATCTTTCCATAAAATCATGGATTTGGACTGCAGGCCACCTTAGAGTGGGATCCTTCCTGTAGAGCTGGGGGGCTGGTGAAGGGTGTCACAGAGATGCCAATCAAGATACTACAAGACAGCAAGGGAGAAGGGCATCGGGGGAGGCTCCCTGGATGAGGAAGCCTGTGTTCTCTCTCTCCTATTCCTCTGAACACTATAGGCACAGAGGTTCACTCTGATCTCCTCCTTCTGTATTCCCCTAAGACTCATCACATGAGATACGTAATGAATGTTGGTTGAATTAATAAATTTAAGTTGGGCTTTAAAGGAAGGCAGTGGTTTTCTGTTGTATAGGATTCACTTGATTCAATGCAGAAGTGACCCTTTGGTACAGGGATGCCCCTCCACATCTTAGCAGAGCTTGGAGCTTGGGATCAGCTGGTGCTTCACCGTCACAGGACAACTGAGCAGTAGCTTTGGGTCCTGACACAAAAGAGCAAAGACCTATGTCTCCTAGAAGACTCTCTTCTGCTTGGCCTGGGGAATAGGGGTCTTGGGACCCTGCTCCAACCTTGTTGTTTTGTCTGGGGGGTTCAGCAGAGAAGTGCAGTGCCTTCCTCGATCCATTCTCTTCTAGAGGGTGAAGCACAATGGCTCAAGGGAAACCATTACTCCACCTCTTCTCTGTCTTCCACACCCCCTCCTCCAGGTCAGGTAAGTAGTGCCACAGCAAACAGAGCACCAGGCATGAGTCAGGAAGACTCGTCTTCCTCAGTTCAAATCTAACCTCAGATACTTGCTAGTTGTGTGACCCTGGACAAATCACTTTATCCTGTTTGCCTCAGTTTCTTCATCTGTAAAATGAGCTGGAGAAGGAAATAGAAAACCATGCCAGTATCTCTGCCAAGAAAACCCCAAATAGGGTCATCAAGAGTCAGACATGACTGGACAATATCAATTCTCTTTCTTTTTCCCTGCTAAGAGTTGCAGAGGTCTATTGATGAGTAATCTATTGCCTTCCTCTTTTCAGCAATAATTGTGTGTCTCATATTTTAGGAATATTGTTATAGATTCTATTTTCAGTATATGCCATTCTTTTAAAAATAGGTTGGCACATTTGTACAGGGCTAGAAATATCCTTTAGAATTCTATTGCTTGGCAGTAGTCTCAACTTCCACTGCGTAGATATTATTACTCAGTTATTACTGAGATAAAACTGTCTTCTATAGGATACATGTTTCATAGTGTCCACTAAATGGGATTTGGAGTTTTGAATCATGGCTTAAAATAGAGGTTTAATAGGTTCCTGGCCAGGGAAGGAGTGGGAGCTTTGTTCCCTAGGAAGTGGAGAAGAATCAAAGAAGGTCCGGGATCATGACTTGAGGTACATGGGATTAGGAGAGATGACAAAGAGAAGAGTGACCGCTTCATTCCAATGTTCTCTGTCAAAGAGAATGACCCTTGGACTAGAAAGGATGAAACGAATATGACTAACAGGGAACTGATCCCCAGGATCAGTAACAGGATCACAAGAGGCCACCTTGCCACCCTTGATGAGTTTAAGTCAACAGGTCCTGATGAAAAACATGTTTGGTTCCTCAAAGACTGGAAGACATGATTGCTGAGCCCCTGACCATGGTCTGTAAAGGTTCAAAGAGAAAGACTGAGATGCCATGAGATTAGATGAGAATGTCCTAATCCTCCAGATAAAGGGAAAATAATGTCTTGCCAGGTATAGGTCAGTGAATGTGACTGATTCCGGGCAGAAGTCTAGAGCATAGTTTTACAAAAGAACAGGAAAAAGAAGTAATATCCCCAAGGAGCAGCATGGTACAAGCAAGGACAAGTCATACCAGATGAGCCCTCTTTTTGTGTTTTTGACTGTCACCACGTATGGAAAGACTGCTGAGAGTTCATCTAGATATAATCTAAAAGATGGGACAAAGTCTTTGAGCCTCTTCTTGGACACAAAATGAGGCATCGTGGACTAGGCAGTGGTTCTGTTGGATCTGCTCAGATGGGGGTAGGAATGGCTGACTCCAGGTCAGTTTCCAAGGAGGTCCTTGATGGGGCATTTTATCAGTGACTCAAGCCAGGGTCTAGATGGAGTGCCTCTGCAGTTCTCTGATAGCACAAGTCTGAAATGAATTACTCATACATCACACAGCAGAATCAAGATTTGAAAAGGTCTGGAGAAGCTAGAGCATTGGGGTGAATTAAATAAGATTCAGTTCAAACACTGCAGTGAACACACATTACTTTGGTGAACTGAGAGTTAAGCATTGCTCTCACCTTTCAACAAAGAGGTGAGAGAAGCTAGGTAGGGGAATAAGGTGTAGATTTTTTTTATCTTAGATTTTTTAAATTACATTTTGAATTCTGAGTTTGTCTCCCTCTCTCTTTCTCAACAAATGGCCAACATTTGTTAGAGATATGGCTGTGGAACCACACAAAACACGATTCCATATATCAATTCTTTCTCTGGAGTGGATTGCATTTTCCTTCATAAGTCCTTTTTAGTTCATCTGAAAGCTCATATTACTCAGAACAACTTAGTCACTCACAGTTACCCTTTGAACAATTTTGCTATTACTGTCATCAATGTTCTCTTGGCTCTGCTCATTTCTCTATGCATTGTTTATGCAGATCTTTTCATGGTTTTATAAAATTAACCTGCCCATTTCTTCCTGGAACACAGTAGTATTCTATCACAACCACATACCACAACTTGTTCAGCCATTCCCCAATTGATGGGCATCCCCTCAACTTCCAGTCCTTTGCCACCACCAAGAAAGGTACTATAAATATTCTAGAACATATAGGTTCTTTCCATTTTCCCTGATCACCTTGGGAAACAGACCTAATAGTGGCATTGCTGGGTTAAAGAGCATACACAGTTTTGTAACTCTTTGGGCATAATTCCAAATTGCTCCCCAAAATGGTTAGATCAGTTCACAGTTCCACCAACAATGTATGTGTTCTAATTTCTTGCTATCTCTTCTTGCAGATCTTAGTTAGTGGTATCTAGAAATGCTGTTGATTTGAGTGGGTTTGGGTTTATTTTATATCCCGCTTCTTTGCTCAAATTATTAATTGTTTCAACGAATTTTTAGCTGAGTCTTCAGGATTTTCCAATGCGCCATCATATCATCTGCAAGAGAGATGGTTTTGTTTGCTCATTGCTCATTCTGATTCCTTCAATTTCTTTTTCTTCTCTTATTGCTAATGCTGGTACAATATTGACTAATACTGTTGATAATGGGTACCCTTGTTTCACTGCTGATCTCAGTGGGAAGGCTTCTAGCTTGTCCTCATTGTAGATAATGTTTGCTTTTGGTTTCAGGTGGATGCTTCTTATCATTCTGAATAAAGGTTCATTTATACCCATGCTTTTAAGTTTTTTTTAAATAAGAGTAAGTGTTGCCTTCTGTTAAAAATCATCTATTCTACATATATTGATATGATGATATGACTTTTCTTGCTTTTGTTGATATAATCAATTAGGTTTTCCTTATATTGAACCAGCTCTACATTCCCTGTATAAATCCCCTTTGGTTGCCATGCGTAGTCTTTGGGATATGTTGTGTAGTCTCCTAGCTCGTATTATATTCATTAGTGAGGTTGGTCTGTAATTCTTTTTTGTTTCTGCTCTTCCTGGTTTAGGTATCAGCACCAGATTTGTTTCATAAAAGGAGCTGGCTAGGACTCTTCTTTGCCTTTTATATTGATTTATTTAACATTGGAATTAGTTGATCTCTAAATGTTTGGTAGAATTCACTTGTAAATCCATGTGGTCCCAATGTTTTTTTCTTAGGAAATTCATTTGTGGCCTGTTCAATGTCTTTTTCTAAAATGGATTTACTGAGATATTCAATCTCTCTTCTGTTAATCTGTGTAATTATATCTTTGTAAGTATTTTTTCATTTCATGAGGCATAGACATTTTGATTTGGCTACTGCCTTGACTTGGTTTTGCTTGCCTGTACACTGCTACAAGGAATGCTGGGGAAGGGGGCACTGAGAAATAGCAGTCAAATTGTTTATAGCTTACAAAAATAATAACAATTTCCTGATAATTAGACCTACCCTGATGTGGAATCAGTGAGCTGCCCAAGCAACTAAGAAGTTCTCCCTCGCTGGAGGTATTAAAGCCAAACATGGCCACTTGTTGGATGTGTTGTAGAGGGATTATTGTTTTTTAGGTCTGAATTAGGCTAGATGGTCACTGAGAGCCCTTCTGACTGAGATTCTGTGATACTCATGAGTTCATAGTAGAGAAAATGCGTATTTGTACCAATCTGAAAATTTTTAGTAGTGTGATGTTGGTGTGAAAGTTAAATTCTTGCTAAGTAAGTGCTGCTGGTTGATTTGCCAAATTTTTCTACTTGTCTGGTGAAGCCCTTGTTTCTGTTGGTACCCAGGAATATTCCTGATGTTGAACTAGACATTCAGTCTTCTTTGAGCATTTCCTGGCTAGATTGTAAGCCCCTTGATGGAAGGGAGGATGTCTTCTAATTCTTCCTGCACATACCCTGGTTTCATGTTCACTGGATCCTCACAGTGAGGCTGAATAGCCCTCCTGGCCCCATCCCACCATCCCTCCATCATTTCACAAGCTGGATTGTAACAGGGAGCCCCTATACTTTCCTTTTTTTTTTTAAGAAGGAGGGGGGCAGTTTCTGCTTTTGCACATAGGGTGTGTTTGAAGGTGTGCCACAAAACCTGTGTCTTTGTATTATAAGTGGGCAGTTAGGTGTCACTGAAGTGGATAGAGCCTTGGGCCTTGAGTCAGAAAGATTCAGCTTCCTGAATCTGCCCTCAGATACTTCCTAGCTGTGTGACCCTGGGCAAGTCACTTTACCCTGTTTGCCTCAGTTTCCTCATCTATCAAATGAGCTGGAGAAGGAAATGGCAAACCCCTCCAGTATTTCTGCTGAGAAAACCCCAAGGGGGTCATGAAGAGTTGGAAATGACTGAACAAGTCATTATAAGTGGATTCTGTTCAAATATCCATCCCCTCACACACACTGCATGATGACCAGACTCAGGAGCATTTGATTCCATGACCCAGGTACAGGATGCTGCCCTGGCATGGAACCATAAGATTGGGGTGTGGGTCCAGCCCATCCCCCAAAGAAATACCTGCTGCCATGCCTGGCTTCTGCCAGGGGACCTGCCAAAGGAGAAGGACATCCCACAGTCAGTCAGGCACTGAGTCCTGCCTTCATCTCTCTTCTCCCTCCAGGCCCAACTCACTTATCGCCTGCTTTGTCTCCCTTCTGGTGTGGCTGGGAATCCCTAGGAGCGCTTGAGCCCTTTGGGAGTCCCTACAGCTGCATTTTCTCCCTCACTATCTCCAGTGGCCAGAACAGCTCTTTGCACATATGAGGCACTTAATGTTTGTTGAGTTGAATTGAGCCTGAGAGACATGTCAGGTGTTTGGAGAAAATTGAAGTAAATGATGCCTCCAGCATGGCTTGTTCTTGGAGAAGTCACCCTGGCTATTTGGGGTCCAGGATTGCTGAACATCCCCTTAGGACACATGTCCTTCTCTATCACACGAACGGTTCAGACTGGATGGCCTCTGAGGTCTAGCCTGGGGGTCCTGCAACCATCCACCCCCATCCCTGGCTGGAAGATGGACTGCACAATGTGGCACCTTCTCTGCACCAGGTCCCCTTCTCCCAGTCACAGTGAGTACAGCTCACTTCAGGACTGATGGGCCCAGGGACATGCTACCAGGTCAACAGAGAATCTCATCACCAAGGCCAGTGCTCTCATTGGACGGATCAGGAAAGGGAGACTCCTCTGGGAGGGGCTGCTAGAAAGTTACATGGCTGTTTGGGGGCAGAGGTGACACCAGGAGCTCCTCATCTGGCCTCACCCTGGGACCTTCTTCTCTCCTCTCCTCTCCACAACTTTGTCTGGAGCCCCAGGTGGGTGCCTCACTGACAGCCCTCAGTGCCTGGGAGCCTTCCAGGGGCCATGCTCAGTGGCTTGACCATCCTGCTACTGGCAGCAGGTAGACGTGTTCTGCCCTCTTTTTTTTTTTTTTTCTCTTCTGGGTTTGCTAAATCAGGACCCCAGGCTTTTAGAGGAAGGAAGGAAGGAAGGAAGGAAGGAAGGAAGGGAGGGAGGGAGGGAGGGAGGGAAGGAGGAAAGGAGGGAAGGAAAGAAGGAAAGAAAGAAGGAAGGAAGGAAGGGAGGGAAGGAGGGAGGGAGGGAGGGAGGAAAAGAGAGAAGGAGGGAAGGAAGGAAGCATTCACTGAGCTCCATGCCAGACTCTTGCTAAGCACTTTACAGATATGATCTCCTTTGATCCTCAATAAACCTGGGAGGTGGGGGCTGTTATCATCCCCATTTATAGTCGAGGAAAATGAGGGAGGGGGAGGTGAAGTGACTTGCCTGGAGTCCCATAGCTGGTATCCAAGTATCTGAGACTGGATTAGAATTCAGGTCTTCCTAATTCCAGCCCCAGCATTCTGCACTGCAGCACCCCTAAGTGTCTGATGAAGGAAAAGACCCTGACCCAGACTACTGACTCAACTACCCACCCTAGACTGTCCAGCATCTCAGATGTAGACTCTGACATGCAGCCTTTCATCTGTCTGTTATACCAGGAGGGCCCTATGGCCCAGAGAATAAGACACAGAAGGAGAGACCAAGAGGGGCTCATTGGCTGGGCCCACTTGGTGAATGAGGGTGGATGAGGTAGCTGACAGCTCTGTGCCTAGAGTGGGCTGCAGAGAATGAAGCCAGGCAGAGGGTAAATGGCCACTCAAGAGCAGGATATGGTGCCCGCTCAGCAAAAGGTGGGCTCCAAGGCTGCTGCTCCATGCTCGTGCCAGGGAGCATAACTATGATGCCCATGGTCATTCACATTCCTCCTCTGTCTGCCCGTGTCCTTCCCACCTTGTCCTCAGAAACATGCATGCACGATTCTTCAGATTTTGTGATTCTGCTCCTGGGCTGTGCATCTGGACATGACAGGAAGAAGGCAGCTGGGGATGGCGAGGGGCATGGCTAGTCCAGCTGCATCTCAGAGAAAGTGGGAGGTCCCCAGATGCTTGTGTGTCTAACTTTGTGTGTGCATAGTTGGGAGGACAGTTTTCCACCAGGAATTCCTTAATGCCCAGATTAATTAGTCTCTGTCCAAGCTAACAACAGCTTGCTCTCCCTCTTTTTCAGGAATCAGCAATGCTGAAGCTCGACAACCAGGGAAAGCCCCAAACTTCAGTGTCAACTGGACAGTCGGGGACCCCAACCTGGAGATCATTAATGCCACCACTGGGAAGGATGAGATGGGCCGCGCATCTCGCCTCTGCAAACAAGCGCTTTATAGTCGCTGGCTGCGCATCCATGCCAAGGTACATCCAGCCCACCTCATGCCCTGAATGGGCTCCTTCAGATCAGAGGTCTGGTGGTTCTTGGTCTGTGCTACTGCTCTGAGGTGCCAGGCCCCATCCCCACAGCTGCCACATCTAGTGTTTGATGACATGTAGATTCAAAACTGTCTGGTGAATGCTGAGCAAGCATGAACACCTCCTAGATAAAGGGAGGCGAGAATGAAACAGAAGCAGGGATGCCTGCTGCCTGCTGCAATAACAGGCCCATTTTAAGCCGAGTGGCGATGTAAAGATGCCCATGCTCTCCTTGATTCCCTACTTTTTGGTGTTAATGGGCTGCACTTAGACAAAAAGTTCTGAGTTTAGTACCAGTCACTCTGAGCCCCCATCAGAAAGATTCCTTGCCCATTCCTGGCCACATTGTGGTTGAAGCAAAATTCAGGTAATTGGTCATGAAAAGGCAAGTTCTATTCTCACATCTGTGGGTAGAAGGTGGTGGACGAGCCAACCTTTCCTTGGGACTTCTTGCCACCTGTAGAGCCAGCAAAGGCCCTGGATATCTCCCTTCTCAGCCACGCTGGCTCCAAACTCTAATGTCCAGATGCTTAGAATGATGTCTTCCCATTCTCAGGGGCACCTTCCTTTTGGGCAGATTCCTTGGGAAGGTCCCTGTTTCTCACACCGACTTTGATTGATTCAAGGAGGTGTACAGGCCCTGTTCACACTCAGTTCCTTGTTTGATTCCATCAAAAAGTGCTAACAAAGGTAATTACTTTTAAGTGGGTGGGGTAATCATAGGAGCCCATCCTTACAGGTAGAATCCAGGGGCCTCACCTTTCCTGGTGTAGCAGAGGTTTTCTCTTCAAGGATGCTTTCCTCTCTCCTCTCTTCAGTCCTCAGTTGTGACTGACAGTAGTTCCTTCCCTCCTAGCTCTCCTCCAACATGCGCACCAAGATCAGCAAGCCCCACCTGTACCATGAGTGCAAGCAAGGCGCCATGGAATACCAGTCTGCCAAAGAGTCACTCTTCAGGGCCTTCCTCAAGGCAGGCCTCGGAGCCTGGGTGGAAAAGCCGATCGAGCAGGACCAGTTCTCTCTCAACTGCACACCCTGACTCAGGGGATGGGAGGTCTTTCTGGATGGCACCTGGACACCCTATAGTCACCTGGCGCCTCTGCGTGCACACCCTCCCACAGTTCACACCTGCACACGTGTTCACACAACTCCACACACACACACACACATGCACACGTGTGCACACAGACACGCTTTTTGGATTAACCAGCAACTGCTTTCAGTTTTCATGTTTTGGAAATCTCATTGTTGGTTGTTTAATTTCATTTTTGAAAACTCGGGTGTAATTATCTAGCAAATCAATGTGTCTTATAGCGGCTGCAGTGTAGACTGGGTCTAATTTTTACATCTCCACTTGAGTCAGACCTGGCCCCTGGCATCCCTTTCTCCCACATAAGGCAATACAGGCAGGTGCACTGCAATGTACATACTCACAGTGGGATTTTCACAGCATTTTTAGGATGTGGTGTGAATTTTTCTAGAACTCAGCTACAAAATCCATTTCTGCTCCTTCCTAAGCTTCCTGTGAGTGAGAGAGGATGTGCGTGATGAGGCGATGAAGCCAAAAGGAAAGCCTGCTTGTCCCTACCTCCTGGTCCTTTAAAAAAACCAGCTGCTGAGAAACCGTCGTCCACGTGTGTATTCATTAGTCTGTGACCCAGTTCCAAGTACTTGACCTTACCTCCCATTTCCACATGGTGTAAAGTCTTTTTTTTTTAAACCATTATCAACTGGAAACCAAGTAGAGGTCATTTGTAAGTTCCACAATTAGGTCTGTATAACATAGAAGTTGCCTCTTAGTAGCTGATTTCTCCCCTGTCCCCCCCATAGTTTTATATATGTATATATATATATATATATATATATATATATATATATATATATATATATATATATATATATATATATATAT
>CM053584.1:395616472-395635223 GCA_028627135.1 Pseudochirops cupreus | reverse complement strand
CCTGCTGCCTCTCTTCCTTCCTAAGTAATCTGGAGGGCCCTTTGGGAAGATGTGTTTTGTGAACCTTCATTCCAGGATTCTTCCTTGGTCTATCTGTGTTCATCATTAATTTGACCCCTGAATCCCATGGGAGTGGCCGACTTAGTGGTCAGCTGGTAGAGATTTGGGATCTGGCCGGGTGACCAAAAGCTCCCTATTTTTGCTCACAGTGATGTTGCAAGATGGCCTTGGGTTTCTTTCTAGGCTTTCCTACCCATGACTGCACACAGAGCCAATGCAAGACTGATCCATGTGGAGGAAGAGGGATCTTTGCTTGGTAAGAATGGCCTGGTTTGCCTCTAAGCTGCCTTCCATGTCTTCTCCCATGGCTCCATTGCCAAGCATGGCTTTCCCAGCCATTTGGTAGGAGGCACCTCTTCCCTAAGTGGCAGTCTCAGAGGAGAGGAACAGTCTTGTTTACCTAATGGAGCAGCAACATCCCATGGAAACAGGGCCGTGCTAAGGAAGGGTGACCATTGCCGCTGCCCACACTCATTGACTATTCCACCTGGGGAGCAGCAACTACCTCAGCCTGGACCACTTCCTTTGGATTAACCCACACTCAGTCAGAAATGAGAAGGCAAGGAAGAAGCCTCACCTGGGGTTAATTACAGAAATGAGGCCGGGACAATTAGCGTTCAGCTTCAGGTCCTTGCAAAAGGAAGGAAATTAGATTTCCAAATGGGAGAAAAAGAGCTTTGGCAACTGTGAATGTTTTTGTTAAAGGGCCCTTAATAGATGGGACATTAAGAATGAGAATAAGGATTTCTGGGAAAAAGAGACTGCATCCACTTAAACAGATGGGAAATAGCGAACCTAGAAATCCAGGTTTTGTGTGAGAGGAAGTAGCAGAAATCCTCATTGTGTTTATAAGGGAATATTTTTTCCCTTAAGGGAGGAATGGTCACTTCTATAATTTTCTCAAATTATTTTTAAAGAGTTTATTTTTTAAAAAAGTCTCTTTCAGAATCTGAGCTCTTAGGAATAGGGCCTTTTAAAGTCCTTGACATGGTGAAAAGAATGGGAGCAATTTTGCACAAAAATCTTGAACGGTTCACGTTCAAGGGTAAGTGACCAGGCGAGGGATGGCATCTTCAGGGGGTCTATTAATTGTCATCGCGTCTGATCAGTTTTCTGACTGGTAACTTTGGTCAGGAAGAAGGCATGTGTGTATGTGGAAGTGGAGGAGGAGGAGGAAAAGGAGGAGAAGGAGGAGGAAGAGGAGGTGAGGGTGCCCAGGATTGTCTGGGGTTCCTTCTGCCACCAGAAATATTTGCTGTGGTCTGGTAGAAAAGACTGGCTCTGCATTCCTTGGCGTTCTCCCCAGCATCTCTGCTCAAGTCGAGAGCTCAGGTGCCATGTTCTCCAAACTCGGGACCTCCCCCTCTTTTGCTGCCACCTCTTCCATGTCCCTGATGGGTCGATATGGCAGCAGTCATGGAAAGCCTTTAATTGCTTTAACGTTGAACAATCAAAGATGAAAGTGTGGGGCTCCCCTGGTCTTGCCGGGTCAGGCTGGCCCTGTGAGAATCGCTCATGCCTTGGCTGTTAGAGAAGAGCACTGATGAGTGGCGGCAGCTCCCGGGCTGGCCTCATACTTTCCTTCTCCCCTAATCCCCCCTACTTGTTTTCATTCTAATGAGTGAATATGAATGTTTGCCTCAGGATCATCACAAAACTGAAAGAAAATGAATTAAGCAGATGTAAATACTTGAAAAATATAGCAAGGTTTTCTTCAATTCTCTTCTAGCTTTATCAAAGACATGTTTAACAAATTGAAATGATTCAGCCTGGAAGGCTTTGAGACAATATTGTGGAGGGGTGGGTCAGGTCACGTGGACATGAGCCTCAGAAGACTTGAGCTAGTTGCCTTGTTACCACACTCAGGAGTAGTGAAGGACTCCACGTGAAGTTGTCCTGCCCTTTGCCCCTGAAGCACACATTTTCTGGCTGAGAAGCAGGTCTCCACAGCACCCCCTCCTGCAAGCATTGGTCACTTCCTAGTAGGGCTCACAAATAAGGACAGCTGGGCGGTGCTGCTGGGGGTGGGGGTGGGCCACCAACTGTTGTCCTAGGGGATATTTTTCATCTCTCATAGTTGGAGAAACCAGAACATGTCAAGGATGAATACAATACCCATCCTCATATCTAGTTTTAGAACTTACCACTGTCTGTATTAGGTGACTGCTGAATTGCTGGAGGCCAGCCCTCCAAGGCTGTGCCCTGAAGGAGACCTGGTACTGACTGTGGGGGGTGAGCAAAGCATGCCCTTGCCAGTCCCATGAGAGCCTGTGCCAGAGAAGAATATGGACACCTTCTAGAGTGAAGATGCTGGGCACCTTCCCGAGGTGAAGAAGCTGGGCACCTTCCCGAGGTGAAGAAGCTGGACACCTTCTAGAGTGAAGATGCTGGACACCTTCTAGAGTGAAGATGCTGGGCACCTTCCAGAGGTGAAGAAGCTGGACACCTTCTAGAGCTGAAGAAGCTGGGCACCTTCCAGAGGTGAAGAAGCTGGACACCTTCTAGAGCTGAAGAAGCTGGGCACCTTCCAGAGGTGAAGAAGCTGGACACCTTCCAGAGGTGAAGATGCTGGGCACCTGAATGGCGTTTGCACATTGACAGAGGCTCAACTCACGTTCACCATGACCGAGAAGGGACCTCTTATTCACAAAAGACTCAACTCTTGAAGAATCTCCATCACCGCCTGTCAGGCAATCAAATGAAGCCTTTTGATTGTTTTGTTAAAACAGGTGAAAGGGTTTGGGCTTTTTTTTCCTGCCTAGAAGCTAACAGGTGTCCGAATGGTGTCACTGCCTTGGATGGAGGTGACCTCTTGCACTGAAGAATACCTTGTATGTTGTTGCATTTTTATTGTTGTCAATAGAGAAGATGTTGTATTTTTTCTAAGGGGGTGGGGAGAGCTTGTAATTCAAATCATGCTATTTTTAAGAAATTGTCTATTGAAGCGCTGCTCTAGAAATATAGGAGAGTGAGTCTTCCCATTCTGGTCCCGGCTGGATGATAAGAATTCCACTTCCCTGCTTCTCCTCCATCCCATTGCTGTGCCCCAGTGCACTATGGCTGTGTCCTCCAAGTGAGGACAAAACTCTCCAAGCTTTGCCTCCCCATCACCGGGAATCTTTGGTTCTCAGGATGGAGGAGACTGACCTCACAGGTGCTGTCCTCCAGAAATCCAGGTTTGGGGAGCTACCTGTAGTCTGTAATCAAGGGCTTCCCTCTTAAGGAAGGGATCCCCTTCTATATGTGGGGTGCCCTGCATGACCCAGAATCTGGGTTGATCCCCACAGGTGTAAGCACTTCCTTGTGGGATTCTCATTATCCTTTGAGGGTTACCATGAATGCTAGGGTGAGTAAGGCAACAACTTGCAAGTCTGTGGGAGTGGGAGGGGGTGAGGACTCCTGATCTCATGCTAGAACAAGAAGGTGTCTTTGCCTGCAGCCCCCCGGGCTACCTGGGCATGATCTAAAACCTCCCTTTATCAAGGGAACACTGTAGCCCAGGCCATTGGAAATCTGAGTTGTTCACCCAAAGATTCAAATAATTTAAGAAGAAGAGGCCTCAAATGGCTTCAAGTGGCAAATGGGGCCAGGTAGACTTGTGCCTCTCAACACCATGGGACTTGTCCCCAAAGGAGGTCTCCCTGGAAGATGGGAGAGAATGGAGAATTATTTGCTCCAAGGACACCCCCCCAGCCTGGTTATTCCCCCACCATCACCCTTTGGTCACCCCTAGAGTGGTGTGGCTCCAGGGGTCTGGTCACCTGATGGAATGGATGGCTAAGTCCTGCACCTTTCTGGCCCCTTAGAGATTCAGCTGGGATCCTGCCAGAGGAGGAGGTAGTGGGTGTCCATTTGATGTGAGAACTTTGTGCTATGCTGGAAAATCTCCCACCCAACCCTGGTGCCCCCTTTGGTGCCCGCAGAGCTAATCCCCAGTGATGCTGTCATTCTTGACAGTGTGTCTCTCTTGGGGCTCCTCAGTGCTCATGTCCTATTATTCAGGGTTGGCCTCAAAGTGACCCACAGCTGCCCCAACAAGCATTTGGAAGCATTCTGCCTATCTCCATTGCTCTATATACTGCAGGTGCTTAATAAATACTTGTATTGAATTGGTTTGGTTAGAATTTTGCCTTAGAGGTAGGTGGTCTGGCATTGGAGATGGTGCTTTAAGGATGCCAGGTGGGCTGCAGGGCAATGAAGGGCATCATTTAATCTCTGCCTCACCCCACCCACCCCACCCAATCATTTCAGCTGCTAGAATATTCTATACCCAGTGTCTAGGGGTATTTCACAGTCACCTTAGAAACATGGCTGGGGCTTTTTCAAGTATTAAAATGAAGTCACTGCACAGTAAAGGTTAACAAAGTTAGTCTGCCTTTGTCGTTCTTAAATTCTGGGAAATGATAGGGCTAATGGGGGAGGGGTGGATATTTCAGGTCAAGCCCAAAGAAGAAGGGATGACAGAGGCAGGAAGCCCTGGAAGTCCCCATCTTGGTAAGTCTACCCCTTCCTCATCCATGATATTCAGCAGCCAGTCCTATGTGGAGCCAGTGTCCCCAGTGGGGCTGGAGGTCAGAACAGGCTACATACAGGTAGACAAACTCGCAAGCAGCTTGGGGTGCTCAACACCCCCCCCACACCCCTCCCTCTGTATAATGTGGGCTGGCCTGGGGCCTCTTGGTCTCAAGCCTGGCATTCAGGTAATGAATGTGGGATTTCTTTTAATGGGATCTTTAAAAGTGCTATCTTTTGGAACCTTAATGAACAGTTGTGGACTTAAAAATCAGATTTTCTGGTGATTTTGGTGTGATTATCAAGAGGCATGCCAAGCCCTCGGGGGCACAGGCCATGTCTTGCTTGACATTTTGTACTGACAGTTTCCTTCCTTGACAGAGAAATCCCTGGACTCCTGTTTCCATATTCTGTCCCTCCAAAGACCACCTCTGGCTGCAATGCCAGGTGCTGCCAGCCCAATCCTCAAAAGCACAGTTTGTGAAATGTCAGTGGAAAGAGCCCTTGAGGACCTTACAGTCATTCACTTTTCCAGACTTTGGGTTGTTTTCTTTGGATTGTGGTTTTAGCAATTGGTCAATTTGTATGAATATAATCCAGCCAAGAAACTTGTCCCTAAGATTAACCCTGCAGTATTCTCTGTATAGATAGACAATATTATGGCCTGCATGAGCTTTCTCTCACACTGAGACCTAGCCGGAAACGAGCATGAGACGCTGTCCTATGTAGACAAAGGGATTTAAAGTGTTCAAAATAAAAATACATTTAACTACACTGAGTAGTCTCTCAGGGTGGTGTTTTCTGCTGATTGTGGTATCATCTCCACCTTCACCCACATGACTTGTACCATGGTAGGCACTGGACCCACAGAGAGTAGGCGGAGGTCACCATCTTGTAGTAGCAAGTCTTGCTTCCCTGGAGCATCTTCCCACTCACCCAGTGGAGTAAGTCTTTCTTCTCCTCTGTCCCACAACTCCCATATTGAGTTAGTCCCCAGATTTTAGCATCTGGCTTCCACAACTTACATGCATTTAACAAGAAACTTTTACCAAGCACCTTCTATGTGCAGAGTGCTGGGGATGCAAAGAAAAGTGGGGAAAATGTCCTTAAGGAACTAATTTTCTACTAAGGAGAAATAAGTCCATGGGCAAGTGATAGAATTCTGTAAGGTGAAAAGTAATTTGTTCAGGAGACAAGTGGTTAAAGGACAGAGACAACTTAGAAGAGAAGATACAGGATGTCAACATCAATCCCAAAGTCAGATAAATGGATGTTCAAACAACTCACAGGTTTGGAGGCGATGGCACGGGTAAGGATGGGAGGATTCAGTGATGGAGGAAGAGTGGGAAGACAGACCCTGTGAGTTGCTCCAGTTGATGTTTGAAGATGTTTGGGTCCCAAAGCAAGGCTCTTCCCTAATGGAGCTCTGAAGAATGAATCAGTGACTTCAGTTTTTAATTGACCCTCAGTGAAATGGCAATTGCGTCTTCCTAGAATGGGCCCTGAGTTGACTCCTCACTCTGTACTCTGTCTCAACCATTGTCATCTGGTGCCATTGGTTCCACTCCCAACTCCAGCCAGATCGCTCTCAGATGTGCCCTAGCTCACCCCTGACTTGGACTCTGTGCCACCAACCAACTGCCTGCTGGGTATTTGCAACTAGATGTCCCAGTGTGTCCAAAATGACTCCTTCAAACTAGTGGGGACTCCACTGGCTTGTGATAAAGGCTGGCAACTTCAGAATCATTCTCCACCCTTCTCCTCCCAACCGATTTTTGTCAGATCTTTGTTTTTATCCCCAGGACATTTCTCCAATAGGCCCCCTTCTCTCCTCTGACACAGCCAGCCACCATGCTGGTGCAAGCCCTCATCATGTCGTGCCTGGAATATTGTGATGGGTCTCCCTGCCTCGAGCCTCTTCCTTCTCCAATCTACCCTCCCCATAGCCATCAGAGCAAGCTTCCTAAAGCACAAGAATGACCATGTCACTTTCCTGGTCAAAAAGCCCTGTGACCTTGAGGATCAAATGCAAACTACTCTGGCATTCAAAACCCTTCCCAACCTTGCTCAAACTAACCAATGCTTTCAGGAATATTACCCATCTCTGTCTCTCCTTCTCTCTCTCTCTCTCTCTCTCTCTCTCTCTCTCTCTCTCTCTCTCTCTTTTTCTCTCTCTTTCTAACCCCAACTGGCTTTGGAACTTTTCCTCTCCTTCAACATTCCAACCCCTCTCTCAAAGCTTTGTGCCCAGTGCCTGCCAATGACTCTCTCCTTATCCCCAAATCCCCAAATCCCAAGATCCCTTTCATATTGAACTCAAACACTTTCTACCGTGTGAGCTTTCTTCAGATCCCCTAATTATTGGTGGACTTTCCCCTTCCCAAAAGCTATTTTGTATCTCCTTTGCACATTTTCTTACATTGATATTCTCTCTCCCATTAGAATGTACACTTCCAGGGGGGCAGAGACTGTCTCCTTTCTGCCTTTGTAACCCCAGACCATAGCAGAGTGACCAGCACTAAATGAACGCTCACTGAAAGAGGCCCCTTAAATGGAGTTTCCCCACATTTCAATCAACCAATCAACAAGTGTTTACCAGTGTTGGGAATACAAAAACAAAAGTGAACCAGTCCATGCCCTCAAGGACATTTTAGAAGGGGTGGGGCACTATCGTTGCTGGAGGTGGGGTAAGATCAGAAAAGATCCCGGCCATGATTTCACTGTCATACATTGGACTGAAATATTGGGAAACCATCCAAATGATTTCAGATGCTACACTCATTGTTGTACTACGAGATATGACTCAATTCAGGAAGTATTTGTTAAGTCCAAGGCATCCAAACCCCACCCAGATCCCAGAGAACACTGATCTTGACAGATTCTTTATAGTGGTGTCCTCCACTCTTGCAGATGGTCTGGAGATGGAAGAGTCTCATTGCACAGCAGAGTTCCAGCTGCTGGGAGGGTGAAGGCTCAGACCTGTTGGGTGGGGACTCGAAAGGGAGAACCATTACTTGGAGTGAGAGGGGTCATGATAATGATAAAGGAGAGGGAAACAAGAGCAGCTTTATGGTCATTTTTGCTTGTTTTCTTTGCCAAGAGAATGAACTAGAACGGACACAACAAAAATGGTCAGGAGAGAGAGAAGTAGCTTCCTCATCTGCAGAATGAGGGCAGTAGACTGCATGGTCTCTGAGGTCCCTTCCCATTCTAAAGCTGTGCTCCCCATGAAAGAGAAGGTAAGGAATTCTGCCTTTTCTCTGCCATCTTAGAGACAAAGCCATGTGGCAAAAATGGCGAAGATCAGGGAGTCTGAAGAGAGGTCCACTCTTGGCTCCCCCATTTATACTACTAGATGTGTGACCTTGGGCAAGTCACTTAACCATTCTAAACCTCCATTTTCTTATCTTTAAAAGCAGGATTTAAAAAACAGGACTTGCAAGGTTAAAAACACCCACAATTCAGAGAATTACAGACTTTCAGAGCTGGAAAAGACCTTGGAGGCAACTAAAAGATTTCCTGCACAACACATCAGGCAAATGAAGACCTCAAGGGAGGTCTCACAGCCCAGTCAACATCACCCATTTCCTCTTGGGGCAGTTCTAGCTTCCAGGAAGTTTTCCCAGACATTAAACATCAATGTTCCTCTTTGCAGCTTCCTCCCATGGATTCTAGCCTGTCCCTCTCAGGTTACATAAAGTAAAACCAGCCCCAGGTCTATAGAACCACCCTTGCTCCAGGCCCAATCCCATTAGCTTTGGCCCAACTTATAGTGCTGCCATTTCATGATTCGGCTGTCTTCTGGACATCACATGAGGCTCAGCTGGAAGAACGGGGCTTGCTTACAGATTCAAGGGGGACGTCAAGACCATCTTCAACATTTTCAATGACTGTCATGTGCAGGAGGGACAACACTGGTTCCTTGTTGACTCTAGAAGGTGGAACCAGGAGAAATGGGTGAACGTGGCTGAGGCCAATTTAATCTTGATGTCAATAACCAGTGGAACTGCCCTCAAGTGCAATGACTTGTGTGCTTCAAAAAATGGCAGGCTCCCTTTTCTTGGAGCAGAGGCTGCATGGCCTCTTGACTCTTTGTGTAGGGGCTGGACCACATGGCTACTGGTCCCTTCTAGTACTCCTGTTCTGCACTGCTCTTCCTATGTGTCTCAGCTCAGTCATTGTCTCTATCCTGTCCTCAACCTGTGGATGGTCCCCAAGGTACTGTCCTAGACACCCCCCCCCCCACTCTCCACTCTCCTCTGGTGAACTCCTCAGATGTCACTGGTTCAGTTATCATGTCCTGAAAGGAGACATCTCAACCTATGGGGAATTATGACTCCAGGCTGCTGGAAGAATGATGATGCTATCAACAGAGATGGGGAAATTTGGAAGGTAATTGGGTTTGGGAGGAAATAAAATAGGTTCCAGCTCTCCCTTGTTTTAGTCAGATGCCCTTGGCCTCTCTGAGTCCTGTTTCAGGTGGGCTAAGTATGAATCTGGCTCAGGATGTCTCCTGCCTTATAGCTCTGCTCACCTTAGTCTGTGTGCCCGAAGACTGAGAGCACCCTACATTGGCCAACAGCTCTGGTAGCATGTTGGGTCAAGGTAAATGTACTGATTTTTTACCCACTGCTTGGACACTGGCTAGGGCTGAAGAGCGCCAGCTCAGCAGGGGTAAAAGTTTTCCTGTGCACTGGTGGGAAAAGAAAGTCCTCAGTCCTCAGAACTTGCTGCCCCTGGCTGCTTGCAGTAGTCAGAAAGAAGACATCTGGCTTCTTGGGGTAAGTGACCAGCTATACTAGGGAATGGATGGCTTTCAGCTCTTGGCTCTCTGTCCTGGTCAGAAGTGCTGGTGCTTGAATTTCTGCCTCCTTAGAATAGGAGTGTGCATAGATTTTCAAGGGGAAAAAGAGACTTTTATCTGTGACAGGACCTGTTTCCTAGGCCCTGGGCACTGGGCCATGAGTTTTTTCCAAAGTTCTGTGTAAGTCTGACCCTGGAAGTCTCTATCCTAGAGCAGACAATTGGAAGAATTCCTAGTGATAGAAAAGGGATGGTTTGGAGGATCCTGGAATTCAGAGAAATATATAGGGACCTCTGGCCAGCAACCCCTTCACTGATTCTCCACCCCCTGCCCTCCAAAGGCCCACCCATGTTGTCTGACCTTGCAGTTTGCCTCCCTTCCCCTTGATCCCCCAATATGCTGACCCATGGCTTTTCCAGTGATCTGTCTATGGGGTGTTGTACACAGAGGGCATCCGGAGGGATGGTCCTGGTCAAAGGGTACAGTAAGTGACCCCAGCTGCCCCACCCCAAGACCTCATCTTTACATGGAGCTTAATCTCATTTGTAACAAAATGAAGTCAAGGGAGCAGAGCTGGGCTTCTGTGGGCCTGAAGGAGTGTTTAGAGAAGGGATGTGACTGTTTGACTCCAGACAGGGCCCAGTGACCTCCCCATCCATGTTTGTCCTCCGGCTTGCCCAGAAGCTAATCAGCTCAGCTCACGGTTGGATGAGTGAGACAGACAGGGAGAGAGGGAGGGAGGGAGGGAAAGAGAGAGGGAGAGAGGAAGAGAAGGGAGCTCATTTCGTCATTTTTTTAAAAGTCATTCAGTTCTCAGTCACTTCTGAAGACTGC
The DNA here is from genome assembly GCA_028627135.1 of Pseudochirops cupreus. Taxonomy (NCBI): domain Eukaryota; kingdom Metazoa; phylum Chordata; class Mammalia; order Diprotodontia; family Pseudocheiridae; genus Pseudochirops; species Pseudochirops cupreus. Next base: position 395,625,013 of record CM053584.1, on the reverse strand, counting down.
AAAGGCAGCCTAGAAAATCCATGCTAAAGCCTGAAAGGAAACAACCAGAACAACAAAACAGCCCCTCCCCCAGTAGTTCTGAACTGCAATGTCAGTGAAGAGCTGTGTATCATCCTCTTTTGAGCCCTTTGCTGGCCAAGTCCCGTTCACTGCTCTCTGTTATCTTCTCCCTCCACAGAAAGCTCAGCACTTGGCATGGACAGTGCAGGGACATTGTACCCTACCAGCCCTGCACCCAGGGGCCCCCTAAATAGAGGGGGAAAGTGATCTCTCTAGAATGACCTGGTTGTGTTTGTAGGGAAATCTATGAAGAGAAGGAAGTGTTTGCTTCCCAGGGATGGGCACCCAAACTGTCCGCACTTCTCCTGTGGGGCCTCTTCTCTCATGCTTTCCTCCTACCTTCAAAAGGTCCTTTTTGTTAGAGAGGGGGGATTGATAAGACTTGGCATCTGATAAGACGCTAGGGCTGGGATGAGGCAGAATGACAAGCAAAGAGTAATGCTAAAGTTGTGGACCTGGGCAGCTTGAAGGATAGTGGCGACCCTGACAGCACCAAGGACATAAGGAAGGTGGGACCCTCTCTTTTTGGAGGGGGACAGATGCTGAGTTCAGGTTTAGGCAAGTTGACTTGGAGCTGGAGATGTTTACTTGATATTCTGTTTGAAATGTCTGTCAGCCAATTGGTGATGAGAGACCGGAGCCCAGGAAGGAGATGAGGACCGAATCAATTCACCACCCAACAAGCATTTACTAAACACCTACCATGTGCCTATGTGCCAAACACTGTGGAGGGGCTAGGGATGAAAAGACAATTCCTTAGGGTGCTTAAATTCAGCTTGTGTGAATTCGAGGAGACAACAGTATGAGCACTTTCCCTTTGGGAATGGTTTTCAGCACTTGCTGTTTCCAGAATGATGCCTGGTAGGTTAAGCTTGAGACATTTGTGATCTTGTGAAATCAGTAGCCCCTCTCCTTTCTCATGCTTGAGCCATTGGCCAGTATGTCTCTTGCCATCTGCCCGTGGCTGTGGTAAACGCCTCGAACATCCAGGGTGATGTTTATTCCACTTGGAAGTTCATGCCTCATCCTCTGCCATGAATGTTGCCACAATAGCTGCTCTTGTTTTCTTGGTGATATTTTTGCAAATGCCCTTCATGAGCATTATACTACGAGATAACCAACTATTCGGAAAAAAGGCATTTCTTGTTGTCTTTGGGTAAACAATCAAGTGAACTCTGCCATCCCCTTCCTTTGACTCCCCAAAGAGAACCAGTGAGACAGCCTCCCATTAGCTGCACCTTCCTTCTTCTTGGGTTGGAGTTAGTGACTCATGGGTTCATATCCTGACTTAGATGCTTTCTGCCTGTGAAACCATGGGCCAGTCACTCCCTTCTTTGAGCCTCAGTTGGCTTCTCTGTAAAATGAGAAGTTTGGGCAGTTAAGGCCAGATCTAGGGTCCCCAACCATTGTTTCATGTATAGCAGAGGTCTTTGATCTTTTTGGTGTCAGACCTCCTTGGCAGTCTGGTGAAGTTCTTGAAGCCCTTCTTAGAATAAAATTTTAAGTGCATAAAATAAAATAAATAGTATTACAGAGGAAGCCAATTATGTTGAAATATAAAAACATTTTTTCAAAAAAGTTCATGAACCCTACGTTAACTCCATGATTTAGGTTGAGAATATGAAGACTGACATCATCAATTCTGATGAAGAGGTTTAGATGGTAGAGTGGGGCTCCATATTTCTACCATTTGGGGACACTGTGGGACCCCAAAATTTATCTGATACTTCTCACCTTTCACAGTTTGGGAGAGTTAACTGAAAGAATAGAAGAAAAGTCACTTGGAACACAGTGAAAGATCTATAAGAATGCCAAGAGGTGGAGTTATTTCCTTATGTTGACTTTTTCCAAATGTTTCTCAGGCCTCTCCTTCAGACCATGCCAGGGCCTGAGTCCTATAGCCATCAATCTCCTTAGTGCTTCCAAATTTGTTCCGACAGAGTCCATAGGGATCCTGCAGATGGAGACCATAGCACAACTCATCAGCCCCACAGCCCATCTCATGTCCCCTGCCTGAGTGGGACTGTCCTCTGAAGGCTGTCACAAGTGAGTTTGTGGCCATTTTCTTCTAAGTGACTGAGCAATGAGCCTTCCTCACATCCCTTGAGAGCCTGCCTGCATCAATGCCAGCCATCCTTGGAGTTAGGAAAGTTTTCTTAGTAAAATGTCTTCCTGCCTGTCATTTTGCCCACATTCCCTGTGAAAGAACCACTTCTGTTCAGACAGCCTTCTCCCTTGCCATGCCTAAAATCTGTCCAGTGGGGATAAAGGAACAGCCCTGCTTTTGCCTCAGATGGGTATGGTGGGGGTATGAGTCAAATCTTGGGTCAACAGTCCAGCCAAACCTTTCTCAACTGATGTCATGTTGGAGAGTTGGCTGGTTTTCTAGAAGCCCGAAAGCCTCCACTAACATTAATACCACTGCTACTAACAACAATAATGACTAACATTTATATGACTTCTACTATGTGCTAAATCTCACTGTGCCAAAGTGGCCCTCACAACAACCCTGGAAAGTAGACACTATTATTATCTCAGTTTTACAGATGAGGAAACTGAGGCAAACAGAGGATAAGAGAGCAACCCGGGGACAAAGCTAGTAAGTGTCTGATGTCCAATTTGAACTCAGATCTCCCAGACTCCATGTCAAATGACGGAGAACACATTGAAGATCTTTGAGATGGGAGCTGTCCATGGTCAGAAACCTCTAATTATGCAAAGGGAACACACTGGTCTGTCCATACACACACTTTTCCACCCATATCACTGCATTTTCTTGGGCAGTTTCTCCCAGACCAATTTGGCCATGGGGCACTTTAGGACTTAGAATAAACTGAAATAAATCCATCAATACAGTTTAGGAGAGTCTGTGAGGACTGTAATCTATGCAATGGAGGGGTGGGGTCTGTGAGGAGGGGGGAGGAATGAGGGAAATTTCAGAGCAAAAAAAATGAAATAACTTCATTTTGTTACCTTAAAATGGCCAAGCGTATGAACTGTCTTGATTTTAGTCCTCAGGGTCCATAGGACAAATAATGACTGCACAGAGTTAACTGACTCCAGGGGTCAGCTTCCTTCTGGAGCTCACATGATTTAGGGTCTCTTGAATGGAAATTCAGAAGGAAAGGAAAAGAGATGAGTCTCCCTGGTGGGTGAGGGTTGGAGCCAAGAGGTTAATTATGTAAATTCACACAATCATGGGATCATCAACCTACATCTGAAAATAGAGGCCCTTGAATCTAACCTCTTCCTTGTATGGATGAGAGAGAGATGAAGTGCCCTGCCCCAGGTCACACAGCTCAGGAGCATCTGAACCTTGAATCTTGAACCCAGACCTTCTTGACTCCTGTTGGTCATGCTGCCCACCTGCTTCAGGCTAACAAAGTGTGCATTGCCATCCATAGCAGAGCAGAGCCAAGACACACAAGGAACAGCTTCCTAAGAACCACAAAGAGCTGGTTGTTTCCTCCAAGCACCCCTGGTGTTGCTGAAGGACACAATTGTCTGGGTGAGTGTGATCTGCCTAGTGCCTGCTTCTGGCTATTGCCCAACTTCAACTTGGTGGCCAGATGCCCCCCCCCCCAGGGTTAAATTAGAAGAAAGCACTCCCTATAATAACCCAGAAGATAAAAGGCAAGAGTCACATCATCTCTGAGAATGCAAATCTAAAACCACATGATGAAGTGGAGATAATAGACATGACTGGAAGAGACTCAGAGGCATCTAGTCCAACTCTTTCATGTTACAGGTGAGCAAACGAGGCCCTGGGAAGTGAAGTGACATGTCCAAGGTCATCAGGTAGGAAGCATCAGAAGGGAGATCTGAACCTGGTCCTCTTAACCCAGGGTCAGTGCCCATTTCACAGTATGAGGCTTGAGTTCAAGCTTGGATTGTCCCCTAGTCCCATGAGGCCATCATCCCACATGAGTGGGAAGTCCATATTCTTGGGCTTCTCTGTGGTAAGTATTTGGTTTGTAGGGTTCAATTTCCCTCCTTTCGAATGGAGAACTGTTAAGGGTACCTACCAAGTGAGAACAGTTTGTTAAAACACGAACACCAAACTTGGGTCATTCCAATATGGCTGTGCCTCTGTTCATTGAGGAGATGCTTCAGATCCACTCTTTTCTCAGAAAGTTGGCAGCTGAGGTAGCAAAGCATGACCCCTGCCATTTGCAGGGCACACTGCAAAGAGTATTGTTCCCATTTTAGAGATGAGGGAAATGAGGTAGAATTAGAGCCCAATGATTCCCCTTGAATAGGAGAAACATGAGAGGAATCTCTAATCATTCCGGGATATCAGAAGATATGACTTGCAACATGAAAATGTTATGAAAATATCATGTTGTAGATGGACTTGGAAATGAAAAGACCTCACCTTAGATTTCTGCCAGACGTACGCCTTTGGACAGGTCATCAAAGAGCTCTGTGCCTCAGTCTCCTCATCTGTAAAGTGAGCAAGGAAATTGTCTTTATATGTAATTGGGGAAACAACAAAATATTATTAAAATCTCAAAAACAACAGTTTGGATGTGATGGCCATTAGTTTCCTATCCAGTTCAGAATATGGTTCTATTCTTCCTATGCAGGGAAGTGTCTAACACCCATTTCCAGCTGCTATGCCCAGGATTGAGTCCCACATTCCATCCTCTTGTGCCTCTCCCTGGTACACCCTGGGTTCTCAAAGACATCTGCCATCAGGTCCCCTAGAATGAGAAAAGCTTTACAAGGGCACCCCAGACCAGCTGTGTGAACCCCGAGGTCTGATTCCAGGGGAGATGAAGTCTGGCCATAGACATTCCCCAGGACCATCTACTAAGTTAAAAGAATCACCACCTGTGTCAGAACAGAGGACACACACACTCTTGCTCTTACCTAGCTGCCCTACCCCAGAACTTCTGGAGATGATCTCTCTGCCATGTCCCGGGAGGGAGGCTCATTATTGGGATAATCCCATCACCTAGAAAGGGCCAGCAGCCTTGGCTCTGCCCTTATCATGCCCTCAGCTCCACTGATTGGATTATGGGACCATGCCCTCCAAACTTTCATGAAGGTAGCCCAGTTCAGACATCTCCTTAGAGACTTCTTGGACTGGCTTCTCCCCCCCAGTTGAGTACCTTCTCCTCCTCTCCCCCTCCTCTCCACCTCCTCCCCCCTTCTCAGCTTTCTTGTAAGATTCTTGAGAGCAGGAACTTTCTCTTTATTGTATCTGGATCCTCAGCATTTAACGCAGTTCCTGGCACATAGTAGGAACGTAGTAATTGTTGATTGATTGGTTGATATTCGAAGTATTAGGGTCTCTGTTGTTGATTTGTCTTTTGATCTGGATTTTTCTGGAGGTGGCCCACTTCTAACAAGCCTGTTTAGAAGCCCTAAATGGTTGTCTTGGAGGACAATGAGGCCGTGCACTTCTCTTGGAAACAGTCCACAAGCTTGCCCATCTATTGCCCAAATAAAGAGATGGCCCTGGACTCCCTGGGGCCTGCAGGCTATGACCATCTCCACCTGAGGTGCACAGAGCCCCGGAGGTGTCCTGGATGCCTGCTTGTGCTCTCAGGAGAGAGGATATAAACTGAAGTCAATTCTGAGTACGGCTGCCAAGTTGCTGCCCACAAACCCAGCCCAGGGAGCTCTGGGGACATCAAGCCACATTGGTTCATGCTGAAAGAGGCCCTTTAATAGAAACAAGAGATTTAATTTGTCACAGGCAGTTTCTCTCAGCCCCCAGACTTCATTAGTCTGCTAATGTGGCAGCAAGGAGTGATGGGACAGGCTGTGTCAAAGCAGATGGTGCTTGGACGCTTGGGCAGAAATGCACAATGAGACGCCATTCCTGAAAATGGACTTTCAGGACATCTTCTCCTCTTCAACTGAAAATTGCAGCTGGGGCACTGTATCCACAAAGCTCATTCTAGGCAACTTCTCAAAGACATTCGCTTCAGAGACCACTTCTCCCTGTTCCTGCCTCTCAGAGGTGCAGAGAGGCCCCATGTTATCTCATCTGTCCCTCGGCAGCCCCACAGAAGGGCAAGCTGGTCAGTCAGCAAAGGCTTATTGTGCACCTCCTATGGGCCAGGCATTGTACCAAGTAGATCTTTCTGATGAAATGCCATCTGTCTGAGCCTTCATCAGGTGAGGTTCTGAACCCCACAAACTTTGTGTTTACTCTATTTGATTCTGTCTCATTATCTCCAACCCGACTTTCTGGCCTCTCAAGATCCTTTGAGATTTGAACCTTGTCTCTCTAATGAGGCTGCAGAATGATAGACTCTGACAGCCTGGGTTTAAACCGATAACATGGGAAGGCATTGCTTATGCCACCCAGGAGAGCCATGAGGCTAGATGGCCATGACCTCAAGTGCACCATGGCCACAAGGCCATGTGTACACATCAGGGTGGCCTCAAGTGCACTGCACGCATGGTAAGCAGCCTCATCGGGGCCAAAGCCAGAGTCCCAGTCAGCAGCTCAGCATTGGCATTGATGCCTGACCCTGGGTGCTGACCATGGGCCTTGCCCTGCCTAACTGCCCCCAGACTCCAGCTTCCCCAGTCTGTGCCTTGGGGTTAACCCCATCCTCAGGCCTCAGACAGGAGCAAAGGAGTTTATTTCAGCCACGCTGTTTGGGTTTCTGGCCCACAATTGTGTTTTCTTAGCCTGGGCTGAGTGGTTTTTGACAGCTGTCACTCAAGCAGTCTGAGAGGATTAAAGTGTAATTTCTTCAGAAAATGGAACTGGAAGAGACAGGAGGGGGCGTCAGCTGGCATGAGGAGATGAGACTGTGGATTTTCTGTAAGAGGAGACAGGCTTATGATGGGCTGCTGCAATGATTGGGCCTGGATTGGATGCCCTTATCAGAAGATAGCCACAGATGAAGGCTGGGGGATGGGCCATATCTGAAGCAAAGACAAGTGGGTTGGCTGAAGCAGAGAAAAGATGAGCTTTGTTGCCCCCGCTGTTCTCCACGGGATCTCATGCAGCGGGAATCCTGAAGCCTTCCTTGCCCTGGGAGCCTGAAGTCGAGGGGACTGGTCCTCCGGGGTCCCATGTAACTGCTCAGTGGGGACCTCCAGGTTTTGGGACATCAATGGGATTCCTACCCTTCATAAACTGGACTCCTGCTTGATGTGGTAATGGGCTCCACTGCAGACAAGATGATTAGAGTTGATGATAATAGCTGATGTTTATATGGCACCTACCACGTGCCAGGCACTGGGCTAGGCACTTGGTAGTGATTATGTCATTGGATCCTCACAGCAACCCTGGGAAGTAGATGCTGTTATGAGCCACACAGGGGCTAAGTGACTGGCCCAGGGTCACACAGCTAGTAAGTGTCTGAGGCAGGATTTGAACTCAGGTCTTCCTGACTCCAGGCCAAGTGCTCTAATCACTGCACTCCCTTGATGGCCCCTTGATGACAATGGAGTATGTTTCTCATTCTAAGACTGGAAAACAAGGCAGCTTGTCATGGGTTCGGGAGTGCAGCCACCCTGGCCACCCCACATCCTGGGAGGTCGGTCGCCCTGTGCAAGTGCTGAGGAAAGGCTAGGGATGGGGATGGGTGTGCCCCCCCCACTCCGGCCTGGTTTTTCTTTTCTTTCCCTTCCCAGACTCCTCACATATGACTCCCCAGCAACCAGAGGCCTTCACACGAAGCCCTTCATTTCCAACCTCTGGGCATTTCTCTCTGGCTGTGCCCCTTCCCGGGAATGCTCTCTCCTTCTCACGGCCTCCAAGCTCTTCTGGCTTCCACCTGCCTTCTACAGGAAGCCTCTGCTGGTCCCTCTTCACGCTCATCCCTTCCCTCTGGGGATTGTTGAGTTTATCCTGTCTTTAGCGGGATTTGGTGTAGGGGAGGGGACCGAGAGGGAGGGGACAAGCTGAGTTGCTTGACTGCCTGGGGCCCCATTCAGGCAGCTCAGTCTACTCAAAGGTTGAGTTTGTCCTTCATTCTCCAAGGGGCCCATGGCATCAGGGAGGTGATGATATGACTTGCAGTTGACTTTGATTTAAGTGAGGCAGGGTTGTGCAAGGTCCCCAGCCTCACTTTCTCCTCCAGAGCCATCTGGGTCCAGGGGCCAGATATTCATCAGGAAGACTGGAGATGGCCCAGGATGCAATGGAAGACCCTGGTCTTTCCAGGATCTCACTTTAAGTGAGGCAACACCCATTCAGTGAATAGGCCTCTTTAAGAAGTGAGTCAAGGGATGGGCCCTTTAATTAGAAAAAAAAAAATATCAAGCTGGGAAAGGAAGACCCTCAGGGTTGTTGTTCCAAAGAGAAACAGTTGCCATTGCCATTCACTCTAAGATGGGAGGGCCCAAAATACAGGTATTAAGTGGAGCTTGGGCAGGAATGTACTGTGGTCCAATCTATGAGTTTCAGAGTGAACTGGGTTTAAGGTTCTGAGAAGAAAGACAGAGAGAGAGAGGGAGGGGGGGGGAAGGAAGGAAGGAAGGAAGGAAGGAAGGAAGGAAGGAAGGAAG
>CM053584.1:395555576-395615972 GCA_028627135.1 Pseudochirops cupreus | reverse complement strand
GTGTTTCAGAATTGCTTTACAGAAGGACTGGCAGAGCAATTTTTTACAATCTTGGAAAGAGAAAGGAATGCACTCCCCCCCCCCCCCATCTAGGGTCACAGTGAACTCCTCTTCTTTGGGAGTGAAAGCCATGGGATGAAACAAAAAGGGCCAACTGCACTTGGCTGTATCCTCTTTTTGACTCTCCCCATCTTCCTTCCAAAGGCTTGCCCTTTGGACTTCTGGAAGAGGAGAAAGCTAGGAGGGGCTGGGATGACTGGGGACCACATGGACAGGGAGCAGGCACCAGGGCCCACTGGCCATGAGGAGCGCAATGCCTGAGTGGGAGGAAACCATCCCAGTCAGAAGAGATTGCAATCCTGAAGCAGAACCTCGAGAAAGAAAGACATCCTTCCTTCTGGAGGGACTTTTGGTTATTAGGAATCCCATTTGGCTGGAGAGATGCTTCCTTGTTTAGTCTGTGATCCTGAGATAGGGAGTGGGAGCCTCCTGACTTTCCTTTTTCAGTCCCTGAGTCTGAAATAAAGGGCACATGTCCTTCCAGAGTTCCCTTCCACAGGCTCAGGTGTGAGTGAGTGTTGGTGTGTGAGAGTCAGTGTGTGTGTGTGTGTGTGTGTGTGTGTGTGTGTGTGTGTGTGTGTGTGTTTCTCTACTTCCATTCATGAAGACCTGGGAAGGGAATGTGAGATACTCTGAGAGAAAAGCTGAGGGGAGGCAACTGATTCTTCGCAGAAGAGTTTGGTTTGATTGCTTTTCCTTTGTATTCCATGTACAACAAATGAGGTGATCACAGTGCGCTGTCTCTAGATTCATGAGTGCATTACAAAGTGATCTGAGAGAGCTGGCTCCACTGAGGTGGGGGCTCAGAGTTAGAGACAGACGACAGTCTGCATTTTTGTAATATTGAGAAGCATCCCATTTCATCCTCTAGGTTAAATGGAGACCTGACTGGGGTGAGATTAATACAAGCTGCTTCAGCACCAGGACCACCTGGGTTTGGCAAGGGTAGGGGGAGGAGTAGCTTGTCCTTTGAAACATAACCTTCAGGCATGCGCACCTGAAAACTGACCAGGTCTGTGGCACAAGTATCAAGTGTTAGCCCTGTGCCTCCAGATGTCCTCTTCTCACTTTAGAAATTCCATCTCTGCCACTAAAACCACTTTGTCACCGTTCCCCATCCCTTCCAGCTTTCATGGGTATGTTGTCTTTCCTGATTAGAGTGTCAGCTTTTTGAGGGTGGAGACTATATTTCTGCTCACATTTGTAACCCTAGTGCTTAGCATGGACACTAACATAGTAGGGGCTGAAAAAGCACTTGTCACCTGCTTGTCATCTTCAAGTAGAGCTTCCTCTGATGGGCAATTCAGAGCGAACACAACTCCCTTGCTGAATAATTCATACAATGACTGGCTGACTTCTTGTAAACTTAAGAATGGCAGTCCTCAAGCACCAGAAGCAAAGGGCTCCTGTGGGGACTTCTTTCACAATACCAGAAGAAAACTCAGAAGCAAAAACAAAGTTCATCCTGGAGTTTATTTTAGCAAAAGTGAACATCCCACTTCTTCTTATGTCCACGAACTAACTAGACAGAAAATAACTAACCAGATCTCAGTAAATATCTTCTGACCCTTTTTGGACCTTCTAGTGCAAAGCACATCTGTAAATCTTCCATTCTTGCTTAAATTACTTTTTCCCTTGTCAGTGAAATTCAAGAAGTATCTAATGGTTGCAAGGGAACAAAGCCTGCATGGAGGTGGGGGTGGGGGGGAGGCAGAGGCAGTTTAAACTGTGCTCAGATCTTTTTCTCCAAGGTTGTGTGTATGTTGAGATCTGGATTCTTTTTCTTAATCACAAGAAACTTTGGGAAATAAATGCCACCCACTAATCTATGACAAATTTCACTGAGGTCTATCTCTTGACAGCTTCCTTGCTCTCTTGGCTTTATCTGCTTTACCTGAATGTGGGGGATGGTGACTCAGGTTAGGGCTCAGCATACGTGAGTCTTAGCTACTGGGGGGACTCCAGCTGGGAAGGGGGAATCCCTTTGAAGCTGAAGATGTTAGGGTACTTGTTAGTGTATCAAGCAATGAAATATTTGTCAAATCCTCAGTGCACACAGAATGTCATTGCTGGCATTCTCCAACGGTGCAGAGAGTCCAGTCAGTGTAGCAACAAAAAAGAACATAAATTGGGTGGGGGAGAGGTGGGGCTGATTTGAGAGGAGCATTTAAGCACACAACTAAGTCTAAACTCTAGAATATTCCAAGGGAAAATGTTTGGAAGCAACCTGGCGTGATGAAGAGTGCTGAATTCCAAGTCATAGGACCTGAGTTCAAATCAGAGCTCTGAAACTTACTCCCTGTGTGGCCCTGAGAAATCACTGATTTACACTGGGTCTCAGTTTCCTTATCTGAAAAATAAAGGAACTGGATTAGATGGCCACAGGAGCCAATCCACAGGTTAACTCTATGGTCCATGGCAGGGGTGAGGAACCTTTGGCCTTGAGGTCACATGTGACCTTTTAGGTCCTTGGGTGCAGCCTTTTGACTAAGTACAAGTTTTATAGAACAAATCCTTTTATTGAGGAGATTTATTTTGTGAGATTTGGATTTAGGCAAAGGACTGTACTTGAAGACCTAGAGGGCCACATGTGACCTTGAGGCCACAGGTTCCCCACCCCTGGTATGGTCTAGAGTGGCAATAAGACAATTTTGGCTTCACCCAAGCCACACTAACTTTCCTGGCCAAGGAAAATATATTATTGGTAGACTGACAACCAAACTCAAATACAATCCTGCTACTTTGTCCCTCAGTTACAGGGGAGCCATGACAGAAACAAGGTCTGCCATGTCAGCGTAATGGATGACACACTGAGGAGGTTGTATATGTGGCGATACATCTTGTCATGTGGCAACTATAAGTAACCACGTCACTAACACTGGATTCCACTGAGTTTGGTAGCCAACGTGAGAAGAGAAGGTCTTTCTTAACATCAATTGTTCAATTAATCACCAAGCACCATTCAGCACCTACTAAATCCCTGGAGCTGGGCTAGCATCCAGAGTGAGAGAAAAATGGAAGTCCCATTGTACATTGCCCCAGTCAGAGGACATCCTGAGGCTTGATGGGATGGGACTTAGGCCTGCAATATGAAATAGGAGGGTTTATCTTCCTCAAAGGAAAGAGATTAGACAGAAGCAGCAAAGGAATAGAACTACACGCCAAAATATCATACATGCACATGAGTGTCAAAGGACCAGAGGGAAGGAGCATAGGGATCCTGGCTGGGTCAGGATGGAAGTGAACTCCACTCCAGATCGCCTGGATAGACAAGAACTCTGGACAGTTCTTTTTTTTTTTTTTAAAGCACTTGAAAGAAATTTAATGAAAGACCAACAATTTTGTGGTTCCAAGAACAAAGAGAGGTCATGGATTTGGAAGGAAGAAGCCCTAGAAGTGATCTTGTTTAATTCCTTTGCTTTTCTTAGATCTTCATACTTCAACAGATCCATGACATAATGGAATATAATGGAATGCATGTGCATAAATTCATAAATGTGAATACTCCTTCTAAGGGTGCAAATTACAACCTAGCTTTTCCTTCTTGTAATGTGTGACTCTTGTCTATGTCCTTCTGTAAATTGGATCTCCTACCCCAGCCAGTGTGCTCAGGATCTCTAAGAGCCCTTGGTAAATCCTGGACGCTAGAGGGATTATCTAAGGGAATCTCCTACACCACAGTGTCAATTCACCTTTCCTTCAGCTCTCTGTCTCTCATGTGATACTTTCTGGTCCTTATGCACAAATCTTTGGTAACACATTGCTGCCTGCTCACACTCCCTGGTTACCCACCTCTTCATTGCCCTTTGGGTGACCCAACTTTAATTGTTCAAACACTGGTTGGATGTTCTCTTACTAGACTTTATCTATGAACTTTCTGTACGGCTATTTTGGCTCTATCTCTATGATGTTTTATGAAGCAATACCCCTTACTTATCTTCTGTTGCTCTCCTAAATAAGATTTTGCAAGCATGTTTATGTTATAAAGGGGCTACCATATCTTGCTACCATATCTCTCAGTTTGGCATGTAAGGGAAGTGTTTGCTAGGTGAGGCTTATCCAGGTTCTTTTGGTCTCTGCATTGTGGGAGTTGGTTTACCTTGGTTAAATTTCCTTTGGGAAATGGTGATAGTCTGCACTGATGTCTTCTTTTATAACTTCTAATTTTTGTTGTCAATGATTTGTTTAAATAGGTCAGATTGGAGTCACCTTGATGGCACACGAACCTTTGCAATTTTATTCAATCTTCCACTTTGTTGTTGGTTTTGATCTATGCTCAGACAAGGAAGTGTTCTTATTGATAGTCTTTTCCCGCCTCTTACAATGTTATCAATTTCATCTGTTGTGATTTCATTTATGATTTTATTGAGTGCCAGTGAGCTTGATATCAATCTCTGACAAACTCCTCCAATATTTTATTAAAAGTATTGGTAATGAACAACTAGTAAAGGGTGTGGTGGTAAACAGCCACCATGGCTGCACCAAAAGCTAGACTCACTTTTTCCTCCCCCCCCCTCCTTCCTTTCTTCTTTCCCTCCTTCCTTTCTTCTTCCCCCCCTCTCTCTTCTCTCCTCCCCTCACTCATTTTCTTAGGGTTTCTAGCCCAATAGGTCAGGGAATTATAATAATAATGCCTAGCATCTATACAACACTTTAAGACTGGTAAGGCACTTTACATGTGTTATCCCTCATTTTTGCCTCACAACAACTCAGCAAAGTAGATTTTATCACTATCCTAACTTGACAAATTCGGAAACCAAGGCTTAGAAGTGACTTGGGCAGCATCTCACAGCTTATAAGTTTTTGAGGCTAGATTTGAACTCGTCTCCTGTTCCAGATACAGAAATGCTGCATTTACTAGCTTGACAAATTTCATCAGGTTATTCTTGTGGACAAGATGGAAAGTTATGGGCTAGACGATAATACAAATAAATTAATTTGGAACGGGCGAAATAGTAAAGTTCTGGAAGCAGCCATTATTGGTTAAACGTCAGCATGGCAGGAGGCCTCCAGTGGAGTGCCCTTGGTATCTGAGACTGACCCTGTCCTTGAACATCTTTTTTATCAATGACTTGGATAAGAGCATCAAAAGGTACTTGAGTAGAAGAAAGAGGCACAGTGTGTTATGTTCCTCCCAAAGAGCTGGAGGTCTCAATTGCCAGGGAACAGTCTCATACCTACACAGTGCTTTAAGGTTTACAAAGCTAATGACAATGACGATAGAAGGTGCATTTTAGCAGTATGATCAAATAGCTGTCAAAATGCTCTTTCATCCGGAGCTTCATTGTAGGCCTCCCGTGACACTCCCCTATGGAGTCGGAAGGCAGTGTTGAGCCATGCTAAAACATGGGCAGCAAATTTGCAGGTGCTGCTGACATCCTGGGTGACAGTCAGGATCTGAAGCCATCCCAACAGGCTAGACTATCGGCACAAGTGTAATGTGATGAATTCCAATACATACCAATGCAAAGGTCCCACTTGGGGTCACAAAAAGTCAAGGTCACCTGACAAGACCAGGCAGCAGTTTGTCTGACAAAGATCTGGAGGAGGAAGGTTCTGGTGATGATCAAATGAGAAAGTCTTTATAAAGTGCTTGGCACATAGTGGGCAATGAGTGAATGCATATTGCCTTGCCCCTTTCCTATCGAGCTGCAATCCTAGGAAGATTCAGCAGACTGGCATGTCAGCCCCCAAAGCTGAGCTACTTTAGGCTCCACTCACAGAGTCCAGGTCCTGGATGGCATTGGCCCCACTCTCTTCTCCTTGGTCAGACCCCCATCAGGAAGATGGTGCTCAGATCTCAGCACCACATTTGAGAAAAACTATAAGCAAGCTAACAAGTATCTGGAGGGCGGATGTCAGGAAGGGAGAGGCCCTGAGCCCATGTCAAAGGTGGATCATCTGAAGGCAGCAGGCATGATGTTCAACCTAGAGAAGAGAAGATTCGGAGTAGCAAGTGGGGAGGGTGTCCCTGTCTTCAGGTATTTGAAGAGCTCTCATGGAAAAGGGATAGATCCCCAACTCCCTTTGAATGCAGAAAGGCAGGTCTTGGCTTGGAGCAGGGAAAAGCTCCAATCAGAACTGCTGGGAGTCACCGTGGTTGCCTTGGGAGACAGTTTCCTCTCACGCAAGGTCTCCATGAAGAGACTGAAGGACAACTTGTCCTTCAGGTACAGTTTGGGCTGGCAGGACTCTGAGGCTTCACCCACTCTGAACTTCTGTGGACTCCCACACATAATGGGATGAATCTTCTGTAAAATGTTGCTTTCAAATGCAGCTTCCCTCACGCAACCCTCTGGGACTCCCTCTTGCCTCAGCTTGACAAAGCCTACACCACCTCATCCTCACTTCACTGTTGCCCAGCACCAGTCAGGCTGGCCTTTTTGCCACGGGGCTGTTCCCCTCCCCATAATGTACTTTTGCTCCTGCTCTAACTCAGTGGAGAAGGTTGACAGTGGAAGGAAGGAGGGGAACAAGATGTGGCTGGAGGTGACTGGTGGCCAGCCCTCTGCCCTTGCACATTGCCTACACCTTGACTTGTGCCTTCAATGGAGGCCAAGGAAGGCAGCCCAGACCACTAGAAAGGTCTGTGGCCCCTTCTTCTTCTGCTCAAGGCCATTGCTCCAGCTGGCAGAATGTGTATGAAAGCTGAGGCTTGTTCTCCAAAAGCTGTGGACTTTGGGAAGTTTGAAAAATGTGCCCGTCAGCAAACCTAAAGCCATGAACCCCGGGAGGGCCTTGCCAGTGAATCTCAGACTGATTGAAGACAGCAATCTGCTCTGCCCATTAGCTTTGAAGCTCCATCGAAAACTTGCCAACTAACAGCAAGCAAAACTTAACAGAGCAGAGCATGAGGCCCCTGAGGGAAAAGGCTGAAGCAGCCTGACAGTGTCAGGCAGGGGGAACAGAGGCCCCGAGGAGCCCCTGCCCCTGCCCAGGCAGGGTACACACCCTCATTACAGGATGGTGAGGAGAGGGAGCAGGGCAGGGGGATGCAGGGGGAGGTAGGGGATAGAGGGGAGGGAGGCAGCTGCAATCCCCCTTCAATGTCAGAGCTTGACCTGTCTAGTACCACAGGCTAGCTCTTCTGCTGTTGCCAATAGCAAAGTGAATGAGAGGAATGACAAAGACACCAAGGAGGGGAGAGAGACAGAAAAAGACACAGAGACACAGAGACAGAGATAGAGGGAGACAGGGGAGAGAAAGACAAAGAAAAACAAGCACGGGGGAAAGGGAAAGAGAGGGGGAAGGAAGATGGGGGAGGAGAGAGAGACACAGAGAGAGACAGAGATGGAGAGAAAGAGGGAGAGACAGAGACAGAGAGAGATAGAGGGAGGGGGGAGAGAAAGACAGAGACAAAGGGAGGGGGAAAAGAAGGGGGAAGGGGAAAGAGAAGGAGAGAGAGACAGAAAGATAGAGATGGAAGGAAGTAGAGAGACAGAAAAAAGGAGAGATAGAGACAGAGAGGAGAAACAAACAGAGAGAGAGGAGAGAAAAACAGAGACAAGAGTGGAGGGAGGGACGGAGAGAGACACACACACAGACAGAGAGAGACAGAGAGACAGAGATAGAGAGGAGGGGAGGATAGAGGGAGAGAGAAAAAGGGAGAGGAGAGATGGAATGCAGGGAGAAACAGTCAGAAAGACAAAGTAGGTTTCCAGATACAAAGTACCTTGCATCAAAACACAGTGATTTTAAGATGGTGAGGGTGCTAATAATTCCAGAGATCAAAAAAGGCCCCAAGCTTTGATTTCAAAGAAACCAGGGATTCTAAGAGGCAGAGGTGAGGGGAGGAGAGAGGGCATTTCATGCAAAGACATGAAGGGAGAAAATGCATTGTCACACATAGGGAACAGAGCACAGGTCAGCATGACTGGGAAAGAGATTACACTAAAGGAAGAGATATGGAAAAAAAACCAAAGACAATGAGGCCAGACAGTGATGGGTCTTAGATGCCAAGACGAGGAGTTTGTATCTTATTCTAGAGGCAAGAGGGGCCTCGGGAATGTTTGAGTGAGTGAGTAGAGGAAGAGTACCTCAACAGCGGGGTACAGGATGGATTGAACTGGGGAGATCCTGGAAGCAGGGATACCTTTTCAGGGGGAGGGCTCTGCAATAGTCCAGGTGAGGGTCTATGAGGGTCTGAACCAGGACAGAACCATATAGATGGAGAGAGAGGGTGATGTGGTGGTAATTCTGAAAATAAAGAGAGCAATCTCTTATAAGGCACTCAATCTATGCCAGGTCCTGTGATAAGCACTGGGCAAATAAATAAAAAGAAGACCTTCCTTCTCTGCATGGCTCCTGTTCTAACAGAGGAGACAGCATCAAGGGCAGATCCCAGCTTCGAGTCGGATGGAAAGGTCCCATGGTCTTCAGGGAGGCTGGGCTGACAAGTCTCACTGTTGGGCTGTTCGGGATGAGGATTGGAAAGATGCTCTTTGATTAGTTTGATGTCAGAGTTATAATGAGAGGACCCCAGTACGGAGTCATTTAGATAAAGTCCTAAAGCATATGGAACAAAGACAGACAGGTATAACCTGCGACTCTGTGTCAGCAGCGAACACTCACAGCTTCTGGGTGGATAAAACTCCTGGCCAACTGAAGCTTCTCTTGCTGCCTAAGACAGTCAACTTGAGCCTCTCCCCCTCTCTGGTCCTGATAAAGAAACTCCCCCAGACCCAGCCTCTCCAGCCTCAAGGCCACCATTGATCAGTGGCTCCAAAATCATCACCACCATGTCTGAATCTGATTAAAAATGCTCCCTGCCTAGTTGAAGGGAGTATATATATGTATATACATATATATATACATACATATATATATACATATATATATACATACATATATATATGTGTGTGTATGTTTATATGTATATATACATACATACATACATATGTATGTATAGGAAGGTGTATGTGTATATAAATATATATGAGTCTCTCTCCTCTCTCTTATAGACAGAGGGCACAGGATGAGTTGAGTATGAAGGTATTATATTTAAAAAATAAAATTAAGATGTGAGAGAGGAATATATTTGGAGAAGGAGAAAGGGAGAGATAAAGTAGGGTAAATTATCTCATATAAAAGAGGCAAGAGAAAACTATTACAATGCAGGGGAAGAACAGGAAGGTGAAAGGGTTGACCTTACTCTCATTAAATTTGGCTTAAGGAGGGAATAACATACACACTCATTTGGGTATCTTACCCTACAGGAAAGTAGCGGAAAAGGGGATAAGAGAGGGGATGATAGAAGGGAGGGCAGACTGGGGGAGAGGGTGGTTAGAAGCACACACTTTTGAAAAGGGACAGGGTCAAAGTAGAAAATAGAATAAGTGGGAGGCAGGATAGGATGGAGGGAAATATAATTAGTCTTTCACAATATGTGTAAACATTTTGTGTAACTACACATGTACAACCTATATTGAATTGCTTGTCTTCCCAGTGGGGGTGGATGAGGAGTGAAGAAGTGAAAGAATCCGGTAATCAAAGTTTTAAAAACAAATGTTAAATTTTTTTACATGCAATGGGGAAATAAGATATACAGTCACTGGGGTATAGAAACCCATCTTGCCCTACCAGAAATTTGGGGTGGGGTGGGGAGCATATAAAAGAGAACAAATTGGGGGAAGGTATATTCAGTAGGCTCACTATATTGGGGTGGGGGCAGGGTAATGATGGGGAGATAATTTGTAACTCAAAATCTTGGGGAAATAAATGTTGAAAACTAAAAATAATCATTTTTTTAAAAAAGTGCTTCCTGCTACATCTGGCACTTCCCTGCTTGAACCCCGAGTTTGAGAGCAGTCTCTCCTCAATGTGACTCCCTTCCCCTCATGCTGAGTAGGTTTCTTGCATCCATGCGTATGAACCAGTCTATCTATATTGCTCTAATAATGTGTATATATTCATTTGGTTTTGCTTACTTTCTGGGCTACGTAATAACGAATCTCTTGTTTATACCAGTTTCCTGAGTACCAATTTCCTATAAATTCCTGAACCTGGGCCTCCCCTTTAACCTTTGGAAGTCTTGGATCCTTGTGTTGATCAGAACAGCCAAGTCATCAGCATTACTACATTGCTGGTCCTGTACACAAGGATCTGGTGGTTCTTCTCACTTCACTTTACATCAGTTCATATAGGTCTTGCCATGTTTTTTTTTTTCTAAAATCATTCCCTCACCATTTCTCACAGCACAGAAGTATTCCATCTCTCTGGGACACAGACCTAGTAGTGGTCTGGCCAGGTTAAAGAGTATGCACTGTTTTATAGCTCTCCACTCCTTGCTGTTCTGGAGGCACTCAGAAATTATAAGGATGTCTTACTATTACCCTGAACAAAGTATGTTTAGGAAACTAAATTTGCCAAAGAGACATCATTTGAGGCCCACCAATGGCCAATGTGTAATGCTGTTGGTGGTGGTTTCTCTGCTGCCCACTCCACTGATCTTCTCTGACACAAACTCTGCCTATATGCAGGAAGTCGCCCTGAGGGAGTCAAAGGGGAAAGAGCCTAGCATCAGTGGGCAGAAGAGAGACGCTCCTCATGTCTATGTTCTTTACACAGTCAATGTTCTTTACAGTCAATCACTGAAATGCTCCCAGTCTCAGCCTCCTCATCTGTACACTGGGGCTAATACTCCTCTGGAGGGTGATTGTGCTGATGCAATCTCTCTCTTGGAGGGTTTGAAAGCATTTTCCCCCTGGACAAAATGCTGGTTATTGCTGCTGCTCCTGTTTCCCTTGCTCAGGAGGTTTTGTCTTGGGATTCTTTCCCTCTTGGCAGGCCTGGGTCCCTGCCTTTCTGTCCATAACAGTGCAGTTGAGTAAAAATGCCAAAGGAAGTATAATTAGTTTGTCCTTTTTTAATACTACAACCTTAGAGCCAACATTCTGGGGCCTTCTGAGCTGCACAGCAAGAAGAGTCTTCTGGGAATGGGGGAAGGCTCTGCACTGAGAGGGGCTGGAAATATGGGCCTGCTCCAGGGCATCAGGCAGCCTGGCCTGGCCAAAGCAGCTGTAGGCATAGTTAGCTCTCCAGCTCCTGGGGTTGCAGGATGTACACAAAGGCTTTCTCCTGTGTTTTTAGACCTGGGAAGGTGACTTTGGGCATGGTACTAACAGAGATCTGGGCAATGTCTGGTTCCCTAGCCTTCGTTCTCTTTGTCTCTCCCTAGGGCTGCCCATGGAGCCCACAAGTGCCTGCTTCCTGAGGGTGGGGGCACATTCTCGTCCTCCCATACTTGGACTAATCACAGCCACATTTTTATCCTGGAAACAAGACAGCTCTGCTAAAAAGCCAGTATCTCTGCCTTTCCCCTCCATGATTCTCAGCAGGTTGGGTCTCAACTCTTGGCTGTCCTGATGAAAGGTTCCAGGGGCAGCCGAGTCTGCCTGTGTGTCCGCTCTTGTCTGAATCTCCATCAGGCAGTAACAGAAGGTCTTCCAGGAGAGCTGAGATTAATGCTTCTGTCCATGGTGCTGCTTCTTCTGGTGCTGCCGCTGCTGCTGCTGCTGCTGCTGGGCTGCTGTTGGTGCTGCTGGGCTGCTGTTGGTGCTGCTGTTGCTGCTCAGTTACCTTCATTACCACCTCCCACTGTATTCCCTTCTCTCTTCCTCACCGTTAGGCTCCCAAGCCTCTCTCCTTCACTTTGCAGAGGCTGTATTCCCGGGAGTTTCTAGGCTCTGAAGGAAAAAAGTAGACCACTGTTCATGGGGGGAAAACCAGAAAGGGTTTCCTTTTGCCACAGAAAGCATTTTTTCTAAGTTCAATGGCTGGGTATTTTAGAGGCTTCTGCCTTCTAAAAGAGCTGTGGAAAGTATCAGGGCTTTAGACAAGAAGAACAGGGTGTGGCCCATTCTTGGATGAAAAGAGACAGTGTTCTGGGGAAGGACTTAAGCTGAAGCCAGAAGCAAAGGGAAAAACCAGGAGAGCAGCACCATAGGACCAACAACTGGAGTAGCAGCCACCCAAGAACAAGAGGGAGCAATGTCTGACAGACACCACATGCCCAACAAAGAGCAGCTGTCTGGTGAGTTCCATGCCCCACAGGAGACCTGTGGAGGCCAGATTAGGGGGCACCATCAGAAGATGTCAGAGACATTCAGAGGCATGAGATGTCCTTCAAAGCATGTTCCCATGCCACATGTGTGTCCCAAGGGCATGTCCTTACACATGTGCACCTAGTCACATGTGTGCCTCTCTATGCAGGCTCCTCACATGTGTCCATTCTTCCTATTGAAGGCATAAACGTTTGTGGTCAAGTGCCCTCCCCATCCACGGGGAAATGCTTTGTTGTTCTTTCTTTTTAACCACACTATTTAATGAAAGACTATTCCTATGGATTAGTTTTGTCCACTGGCTTGACTAATAGAAATGTACTCATCAGTGGAGGCTCCTAAGCTACATTTTTTAGTAGATGTAGACCCATGAAATACTTGGAACCTGCAGGAGCCTTATCTGTAGGACAGTATGCTCTGAGGTGCTGCCAGGATTAAAACCAAGTCCTACATTAGGGTTCAATAAACATCAGCATCATAAGTCTGAAATGGGAGAGGTGTCGCTAGACAAGAGTTTGTGTGAAAACAATCTGGAGGTCTTAGTGAACTGCAGGCTCAATATGAGTGAATAACACAATCCATATCCCCCAACTCTGCCCTACCCCCACTGAAACCTAAGGGAATCATAACCTGTCATGTTGAGAGGCATCTTCACCTGAGATGAAGGTGGTGTTTATCTCATCATCAGGCTAGACCAGTGCTCCTGATGGGCACTGAGAAGAGGGAGGTGTTTATCCAGGGCAGAGTACATTGACAGGATCAAGTTTATCCAGGGCAGAGCACATTGACAGGATCAAGTCCCAGGCAGCACATTTCAGGAAGGTCAGTCTCAGGTTAGAGGCATCCAGAGAAGGGTTACAAGGATGGAGAAGGAGCAAGTGACCACATTGTCCTACAGAGACCCACTATGAGAGATCCAGGGGCACATTCATGGGGCCTCCCTGGTGATTGCCTCAAAACTACAATGCAGCCCATTCCCCAGAATGACATTGGACCTAGCTGTCCCTCGTGCTTCTGAGCAGATGACTAGAAGAGTGATGGAAGCATCAAAGAAAGCTTTGAACTCATATCAGTGACTGACACTCCCCCCCAGCACTGCACTGCTCCCAGGGACCCCTCTGGGAGCAGGCTTCAGGAACAGGTGTACTTTTGAATTGCTTGATATGAGCCTGCTAAGCCTTCCACTTAAGAAATTGTGAAATAATTGTTTGGCAACAGAACATATGTTGGGCCACTACAGCACAGAGACCACTTGCTAATTTATTTTTTAGTTTGGTTTAAAAGCAAACTTAATTTGGCTCCTTCTAGAAGGTGTGGAGTGTCAAAGAGGAAATCTAGGTTTAAAGGGCCCACAGCAGTTGGTGAAGAGGGTGAGATGGGGAGGGGCCCATGAAGGGTAAAGGAGCCAGACCTCATGGGGGCTCAATGGGAAGAGAAATTGATGGGTTCCTCCCAAGACTGATGAAGCTGATGAAGCAATGCCAAGGCCTGGAGAAGCTTGGCTGCAATATGTTCTTCAGTTTTGGAGAAGAAAAATCCTTGGACCCCTTCTTGCTGGGCTCCCTCCTCCCAGAGCTCCCTCCTTGTGGAGATGCTGCTTCCCTTCAAGAGCCCTGCTTAAGTCCAGATGACTTAGGATACATAGTAAAAATCTGGAACACTCCCCTCACCATTTCTAATTCTTTTCTGAGGAGTTGGGGCATTACTGAGAAATTTTTAAAACAAACAGTAGAGAGGCAGAGACTCAGAAAAGTGAGATAAGAATAACGAGGGCCCCCAATCTATACTCTCGGTGATCCTTGGAATGGTAAGCTATAGACCACTTGCAGCCTTAGCAAGAGAATCAGGAAGGTATCACAGTGGAAGGCCAGCCTCGGTGGCAGCTGGTACCCAGAAATCAGACACTGACATCCCTTCCAGCTCTAAAACCTAAAATCTAAAGACAATGACAATTTTAACTCTAAAATGTTGACATTTAGTTCATAGAGCCCAAGCTGGATGGAAGCTTTGAGGTCACCTGGTCGAATCCCATCTTTGGACAGATAAGGAAACTGACTTCATCAATGATGTTAGTGGTCAGGTGACTTGCTTATGGTTACAGTCTGGTCAGTAGTAGAGTCAGGCTCAAAGCCTGTGTCTTCTGATGTTGAGCTGTGTTCTTTGCCCACCATACTAGGCCTGCCTTGCCTGTGGAAAGGACTGTGTCAGGACCCTCCTTCACTCTGGTCACTATTGAAGAAGGCTGGGGTATTGGAGGCTGGAATGCAGGTTTGAAGTACTGTCTGCAAAGGCATCCCTGGAAGAGGGGCACTGGTCTAGCCTGATGTAGGTTGGAAGTCCTACTGTGGTAGGTCCATAGCCCAGGTGTATGGGGAAAAGTAGAGACCTTGGAGGGGCTGAACTGGGCTGAGATTTAGTGTGTTAGCACTCATGGCATTTGGAAGGAATTCCAAGTCTGGACCAACAGCCTTCCAGAATTTTGCTTCTTTCTCTCCCAGTACAGTGTAAAAGCTTGAGGGCAGGAGTGGCATCCTTTGTTGTTGTTGTCTTTCTAGACCCAGTGCTAATCCCAGTGACTGGTAAACAGTAGGTGCTTAATAAATAGTTGTGGAATTGAAAATTGGAGTTTTCACTTTCAGAGAATAGGAGGCAGCTAATTGTCTAATCATGTTCTTTGGACACCATGGACAAGATGGCTGGTGCATTCATTTTCACAAGCTTTAAAATGTCGATTAGATGAGCCCTGGGCTCTGCATATGGAGGCTGGCTCTGTAAGGCACACATGGGTTCACTTCTACCTCTGTATCCTTCAGCAAACCTTAATAATAATAATGAGGTTTGGAACTCCTCTGCCCGTTACTGGGACAGCCTCCTGCACAGCTGTGTTGAAGATAACCGAGGATTATATTAAGCCTCTGTGAGATTCATAGAGACATTGGAGTTGCAGGGTAGGGACTTGAGATCATTCTCTCGAGTGGCGATAACTTCCACCATGCCACAGCTCCCCTGGTCATACACAGAGGCATCTTTTTTGGGGAGGATGAGAGGGGGAGGAGAAGGGTCTTATACCATATTTTTAAGGCTCAGAAAGATAGTACTGGGCCTCTTTTTCTAGTCCTGTGGTTGCTCCCAGTGTGGAAACCCCCTCTACCAAAAAAGAACAATACCTCCTTTTCAGCTTATGGTCTTAGAAATTTGTCTAGAGTTCTGATGGTTAGGTGACCGGCCTAGGGTCCCACAGTCAGGATATTCAAGAGACAGGACTTGAACCCAGGTCTTCCTGGCACTGAGCTAGCTATCCAGTCACTATATCTCACCTCCTTCTCTGAAGATGGGAGATGCAACCTTAAGCTCAGGTCAAAAGAACCAAAGCAACAATACAATTGACTTGTGTGAAATATGGCAGAAGCCTGGGAGTCCAGGAAGAGGCTCATGACCCTACAAGACCCCAAATCACATGTTCCCATCTTCCCCAATGATTCAAAGCTCCTGACTGTCCAAGTGAGGGGAGAGAGTGCGAATCTTGGGACTCCAGGAGCTGGGAGTGGGATTCTTCAAGATCACAGTCCTTTGTCTTAAGCTTGAGTCCGCTAAAGGTTTGTTCTCTTGTTCTTATCCCCACTCCATGTGAAGACTTGATGTGGATTCTTCCAGAAAACCTGACCCAATCTTTCCTTTCCCTTGACCCCAACCTCCAACATCATGTTGACATTTCATGAGTCTTTTTGGTAAAGAACATTTTACTGATGTCTTTGATGATCTTACATCATATACATTTCTCAGTGTGTCCCTTCCTTCTTCCCTCCCAGAGTGCCACGTCTTATAGTAGAGACTAGAAATAATGAGAAAAAGAAAATATATAGTTCAGCTAAATTAAACAACAATTGAAAAAGTCTTATGTTATATGTAGTATATTTCACACTCAGTCCCTCACCTCTACAAAGAAACAGTGGGAAATGCCTTCTCAGCTTTCTTCTTGATTCCTAGCTCGGCCCTTTTAATTTCAAATCATAATTTTGATGGTTTTATTGTTTTTATTCTTTCCATTTTCTTTGTTACTTTTTGGTCTGCACCCTTCACTTTGGACCAGTTTATATTGATCTTTCCATGCATCTCTATATTCACCACATTTGTTATTTGTAACAGCATAGTAATATCCCATTATAGTCATTTACTACAATTTATTTAATCATTCCCCAGTTGATGGAAATCTATTTGTTTCCAATACTTTGCTATCACAAAAAGTGCTGCTATAAATATTTTGGAGTATATGGGATTTTGTTGTCATTGACCTCTACATACATTGTAGTCACTTTCTTCACATAATTCTTTTTGGAGGGGGGAAGGCTGGGCAAATGGGGTTAAGTGACTTGCCCAAGGCCACGTAGTTATTAAGTATTAAGTGTCTGAGTATGGATTTGAACTCAGGTCCTCCTGTCTCCAGGGTCAGTGCCCTATTCACTGCGACACCTGCCTGCCCCTCTTCACATAATTCTTAACTGCTTCAAGAATAGTTAGGCTGATTCACAGCTCCATCAACAATGCAAATGTATCCATCTTTCCATAACCCCTTTACCATCAACTATGACTATAATATCTTTTGTCTTCTTTGTCAATTTCCTAGATGTAAAGTGAAACCTAAGAGCTATTTTAATTTGTGTTTCATTTATATAATTATTAAGAGTTTGTCATTCTTTTAAATACTACTTTTTTCTCTGCCAACTTATGTATCAGGCTATGAGTCTATCTTTTTGTTAGTTGTCTGTAAATCTTGGGTATTATACCCTTAGCAAGGGCATTGAACTCAAAGTTTTTCCCCCAGTTGACTGATTCCTTTTTTATTGTTGCATTAATTTTGTTTGTGCAAAAGCATTTTAATTTCATGTAGTCCAAGTATTTTTCATCTTTTGTAATTACATCTCTCCTATGTTTTTAAGAATTCCACCCCCACACCAAGCCTTAACTGTGAAAGGTCCTCAATCTTCTTATTTTCTACTTAAAAAAAAAAACTATGAATTTATTACAGCATATCATGTAAAGAGACCTTCTTCTTTGGTCAGGGGTCATGCTTTGAGGGTCTGGGGAAGTTTGGGTCCCTGGAGGTATCTAGCTTTGAAGGCACTGACTGGAGGAGAAATACATTCAGAAAGATGTGGCACTGGCCTCAGGATGAGCAGGGAATGAGTGAAAGGGCTTGGAGATGGGCTAGGTCTTATTAACTCTGGATGCTCCTTCCCCTCCTCATTCTGCCTCCACCATGAGTTAATATTTCTGGGAATAAAGCTTCTCAGAAGATCTTTAAAACAACAAGATCTGGGGAAGGTAGACATGGGAGAGAATTGTTGATAGGGGATGTGTAGTTCTGCCCGGGAGCATGAACACCAGAATATTCTGAGAATGCAGACAGTAACACCAAAACACAGAAGTCATGATGACAGTTGTTTCTCTGGGTCAGTGTGTTCTGTTTTATTCTGCATTTCACGACCCAGATGTTCTGTTGATATGCTCTGTTCCGGGGACATGAGCTCTGTCCTTCCTTTTCATGTTTACCCAACTCTTGTGGCGTCAGAGGTGATTAAAGGGGAGGTGGGCTATTTGCCAAGGGGCTCAGTAGGGGGATAAAAGAGGAGAGGCACCGGGAATAAAGTGTGGATAGATGTGGATATGGATGGATGAAGAGAACAATAAAGCTGTCTGTATATCCCTAACTCTTCTGGTTCCTGACTCTACTTTGTGGAATGCGCAGGTCGCACCCGGGAGGCGCGCCCTGAAGACCCAGGGAAAAAAGGGTAAGACTGGCTGCCCTCTGGCATTAGGCCAGGTCAAATTGTAAACACATCAATCATTCAGATAGACAGAGGATAGAAATGTTTTTGTCTTCCAAGAACCCCACTTTGTGTGAGAGTATATAGAGAGAATAAAGAAACCTGAACCCATGAAGAGAAGATTAAATTCTAGGATATCCTACAAAAGAATGAATTAAAGTAGCATTGTTGGATGGGGCTGCAAATAAATATTATTCAAATTGAGATATTGCATAGTGGGGCTGGGAGGGGCAGGAAGGATTTTGTACTAAACCCATATCTAGGCTGGTATAGGAAAGAATTAAAAGAGGGAAAGAAGTGGAAAGGGGGGAAGAAAGAAGGAAAAAACAGAGAAAGGAAAGAATGGGAGGAAGGGGAGAGACAGACAGAGAGAGAAATAAGGAGGAGAGAGGGAGAGAGGAGAGAGACACAGAGACACACACGGAGAGAGACAGACAGACCAAGATAAATAATAAATGGAGCATAAAGAATTTAGGTTTTGGCAGGGCAATGAGAGGGGGAAGTGAGGAGATCTTGTGGGAGGAACCCGGGATTAAATGAATGAAAGCAAAATAAATCACTGAGACTGAAGACCAATTTAAAGAGAAAGAGAAATGAAATTCCAGAATTTAGTGGAATAAAGCACACTTAATAAATATCATCTTAAACATGAGTGGTAGGCTCCTCAACAGGAATGGAGGAGTTCCAGAAAGGGGTATGAGAAAGCAGAAATGGCACTTAAGAAGATGAAGGAGGATGAGCAGCTGGAGATGACCAAATACACAAGGTAGAAATCTGTGCTAGAGGTTAGAACAACTTTAAAGATCTCAGGAGACAATTTTTAAGCACTCTACCAGAGAGAAGATTGCAAAGGAATGGAAAATCTCATAGGCAGTACTTTAAAAATGTATAACCAAGAAGACCTCTGAGCCCACCAACTTTGCTATTTATGTACAGTCTTCATTAGAAAGGTCTATGAGCACAGTGCAAGCACCCTTGAGGAAGGGCAGAGACCAGACGCAGCTATCTGAGAGCTTTAGAGATTGTGAAAACTGACTGATCCTATTCTTCATTGATTAAAAAATGCCTAAAGAGAAGAAAATGTGGTCTCTGATGCCCTGTGCAGACAAGACACCCATCACAGCTGCCGAGATGGTTGGAACTCTGCGACGGATGTAGCACAGAGATGATGGTGTCCAGGTGCCTGCCCAGTATTGACAGTGAGAGGGAGTAAAACTGAGGGTCACGTCTTTATCTTCATGATATGTGTCCTGGAAGAGGAATTCACAGGATTCAAACCAGAGAAGGACCCCTGGTGATGACTCTGGGCAGATGCCATTATGTGAACAGACTCCCCTGGCCTCCCTCAGCGAGATGCTGTCAGAGAGAGCAGTGATGGGATGATGAAGCCCAGGGAGGTCTTTTGGGGCCAGTGGCCAGATATGGATTAGCATGCAGTGGGGGACCTTGGCATTTTCAGCCCTGTCTTTAACAGGTCTGAGTTTGATGGAGGCAATGCCTATTCATATCTGACCACTGGACCCAGATGGTTCTGGAAGAGAAAGTGAGGCTTTGGACTTTGCACAGCCCTCCCTCACCTAAATCCAATTCACTTGTATGTCACAGCATCAGCTCCCTGATATCATAGTCCTCTTCGAGAATGAAGGACAAACAACCAAGACCTTTGTGAGTAGAAAAGGAACTGACTACTGGGGACCAAATTGGAACTGGCCAGTTGGACAACATGGCTCTCTTCCTTCCCTTCCCTTCCCTCCCTTCCCCTCCCCTCCTCTGCCCTTTCTTCCTTCCTTTCTTCCTTCCTTCCTTCCTTTCTTTCTTTCTTTCTTTCTTTCTTTCTTTCTCTCTTTCCCTTCCCTCTGTCCACATAGGGTATCACACCCTTACCTATGGGTGCTCTGCCCAAAACGAATGTGAATTTTAATCTCTGAAATCTCTCTCTCTCTCTCTCTCTCTCTCTCTCTCTCTCTCTCTCTCTCTCTCTCTCTCTTTCCCTCTCTCTCTCTTTTTTTACTAGGTAAAGAAGCCATTCTCTGCCTCATTTGTTATTAAGCCTTAATCACTGTCTGGAAAGGACAGAGGGAGGGAACCCAGGAAACTGGGTTTCCTAAGCAGCTTCCTCAGATCTTCTGGTTCCTGTTGCACCTCCACCAAGGCAGGAGGGAGACAGTGATCACCACAAGCTCACTGTGCCCCATATCATGAACAAAGCCCTCCCTGTCACACTAACCCGGGCAGAATTCCTCTCCTTCCCAGACTCTGTCCCTCCTCAAACCATTTGAAACCCTCAGACTGGAAGGAGGTGTCATGAGGCCCTTCCTCCTTCCTGTCTGGTTCTCCTCCTCTGTCAGTCACCCCTCCCTCCCATAGAGTTCATCTCTTCTAGGATTTGCTTAGGACCAGCCTGGGTGGGGGCCAGTCAGCCTCTGCTGGACTGGATCACAGCAGCCCCTACCATGTGGAGTATCTGTGGCAGTGAAGTTGGCACTGAAGCTCTCTGAGCTGATCCTTGGATGACATCACTGACCCAAAACTTAGAGCTTTTGCAACTTGGGAAGCCCAGTAGAGGTTCAAAGGATCACAGCGGTGCACCTTGAAGGGATCTCTGAGGCTGCTAGCCCTACCCTCTCATTTTACAGAGGAGAATACTGAGGCCCGAATGGTGAAGTTTCTTGTCTAAAGTCACACAGAGATTAAGTAGAATTTGAATCCAAGACCTCTGACTCTAGAGCTTATGCTTTTCTCACTGTCTTTTGCTGATTCCTCATGTGAGTACAAACACTTAAATGCACCTGCCCCCTTTCAATTCTTGGCATTATTCTTCTAGAGCATAAACTCTGGGAGGGCCTATGTTTCTCGACAAGGAGGGATAGAGACCTTGGCTTGGGACCTCTCTGGACATGCCAACTAGTGGGTGCCTTCTTTCTTGGGAGGAGACAGCAACAGCAACCTAGGTGACTGAGCTCCATGCCACCAAGGTTTTCTGGGTATCAGACAGGCAGGGATTTCCAGTCCTGCCAATTCCATCCCAGAATGGTGATAATTAAAATTTCTAATGGAATTTTTACACCTGAGTTCCCTTCTGATTGAAAAGGTTACTGGTGACAAAATTCCCTCCCCCTTCACTGCCCATCATTAATGCATCTCTGCTTTACTGCCTGCCATTATCAGGCTTGCACAAATTAGATGCAAAGCTATGATTGGCACTGAAACTAAATACCTTTGTCTTTAGGGTCTGGTAGAGGAAGGAGCTGTGCATGTCTAGCCCAGGGGTGAGGTACCAACCTGGGGGTCACAAGATAAGGAATGAGGAAGGTCCTTTTCAGCTTTCAGCCCCAGAGAGCAGAACAGTTCCCAAGGAGTGAGAGGAGTCTCCAAGCCTCTTAAACTGCTCACCCTGAGACCAAGCCCCAGACCAAGAAGCAGGGGGGCTTTGCCTCCCACTCATTTGAGTAGAATACTCCAGAGAGATACTAACAAGCTTGCACTGCAGAAACCAGAGGTTCAGAAGTCACAGGGTCATAGATTTCGAGCTGAGGGTGCCCTCAGAGGTCATTGTGAACCATCATCTCCTTTTCTAGTGGAAATTGTAGCCTGGAGATGCCATATGCCTTGCCTCAGATTACAAAAGTGCCAAGTGACCAAGCTTGGTTTTGAATTCAGGTTCCATGCCTCCCAGTCCAGTCCTGCTTCCCCTGAACCCTGCTGCCTCCACAGAAGCCTCCTAATGCTGGAAGGAGAGTCCCCAGCATCAGATCACTCTGGATGAGACACATGGGAATCCATATTGGTAAATGGGAGCCAAGTCTCATGAGAAACGTTTGAAAGAATAAGGCATGTTTAGTCTGGAGAAGAGAAGACTTGGGGTGAGATATTAATGCCCTTTTCTCACATTCAAAGGGTGTCTTGTGGAAGAGAAATCCTCTTTCTGGATTGTTCTGAAGGACAGAACCAGATACAATGGGTGCTAGGAATCAGTGACAGGGATACCATGTACTGGAAACATTGCTGAACTGCTAGCAAGAAGCCTCTGCTCAGCTTTGGCTTGGCCACTTCCTAGGTGGGTGACCTTGGGCAAGCCAGGGGCTCAGAACCAACAGGATTTCAGGTTCTTCCTTAGATGCCATGGGTCCACTTTCCCATCCAATGCAGCTTCCACAACCTCACCGACAGATGGTCATCTGAGTCGTGTGCTCCCTACCCCACTCCAAGGCAACTGCTTCCATTTGTACAGTCCCACCTGTTAGAAAGTCCTCTGGGTCCTGAAGACACAAGCTAAGCATTTCTCTCTGGCATCTTGCCCAGCAGGATTCCATCTCCACCCCCCACAGCCACCATATCAGCAAGGGCTAAAGAAGTAGAAAGTCATTTGAACATTAACGTAATTGAGCAGAGCCAAAACAAGAAGGAGACTGGG
Organism: Pseudochirops cupreus; assembly: GCA_028627135.1. Taxonomy (NCBI): domain Eukaryota; kingdom Metazoa; phylum Chordata; class Mammalia; order Diprotodontia; family Pseudocheiridae; genus Pseudochirops; species Pseudochirops cupreus. The sequence goes on along the minus strand of CM053584.1, from coordinate 395,593,614 downwards.
CCCCAGTCCCCTCTCCCCAAACCCAGACTGCATTTACAAGTCAAAGAGGAATGACTTGTTAATTGTGCTTTGAATAGTCTGTGCAGATAATTGAGGGCTGATTTTGAAAAAAAAAAAAATCATGCCAGCTTGGTGACTGTAGAGAGACAAAGCCTTGGCACCCTCAGCCTAAGATCATCACACCTAGATTCTCTGCCTCTCCACACTGCCGCCCCCCCCCCCCCATTCCTGGGCTCCTCAGCGGACTCTGATCTGGTCCCACATCAATCCTCCTCTTTCTTTGGAAATGAGCTAAGAGAACCGTGACTGTTGACAGATCCTGAATATTTTAAAAGTATTTTGATATTTCAAGTGGGAGAGGAATTAGGCTTACAATGTAAGCTTGATGTCAGGGAGAATGTCCTAAGCCTGAAGGCTGTCCCAGAGCAATGGGCTGCCTGGGGGGGAGAGTTCACCCATCCTGGCTCCATGCTGAAGCTGGGGGGTCATGCTGGTCACCTGTTGTACCAGCTGGACTCATTGGCAGCTCAGGTCCCTTCCAACTCCCTCATTCTACAATTCCACAAAGTCCTCAGCCCTTGAAAAGTAATTAGAAAATGTCCTTCTCATAACCCTTTCTGAAGAAGCCTGTGGATGGAGGCACTGGTGACCATTCCAGATCACAGAGATGGCTGGTTTCAGGTGCTGAACTTTGTGCCCTGAACATCTGAGCTTCCTGGTTCTGGCCATGAGAAGCTCCAGTGGGAGCAGGTCTTTGATCAAAAATCTCTTCAGAAGGTTTGGAAGGAACAGCTACAAACCTGTGTTCAAGACATCCAGACCATAAAAAGAGCTAGAGGAACTAAACTAAGGACCACCAGGGATGTAAAGAACAGGGAAAATGGCCCCTGATTTCAAGGAGCCAGGGATACAATGGAGACAGCAATCTGTAGAAGTGCAAACAACATGGAGGCAGGATAAATCAGGATTGATTTTGGGGGAAGATTGAGAACCAAAGAGGATGAGGAAAGGCTTCTAGCAGGAGGTGAGGAAGCCAGGGTGCCAGGAGGCCAAGATGAGGAGGGGCCTATCGCAGGGGGCAGTGCAGGGAGTAAGTCAATGGAGCATCCTGGGCAAGAAAAAACCAAGAGATACATGGCCCTGGATCCACCAGTGTGCACGGGGGAGATAGGAAGGAGGCAGCTTGTGAAGACTGGAGATGCCAAAGAGATGACTGTGTTTGTGTTTGGGGAGTGAGGGGCAGGGGCAGCACAATGGCCATGCCCTCATTTTAAGAAAAGTACTTCCGTGACTGGACAGAAAAGGGACTGAGGAGTGGGGTGGGGCAGACAAACACCTTCCCCCCCCCTCCGCCCAGCTATTGCCATAGTCCAGGTGTGAGGTAATGAGGGTCTGCACCAGGGTGGGGGCAGAGCCAGAGGAGAGAAGGGGGTGTGCATGAGAGATATTGTGAAGGGAGAATCCGAGAAATAAAAGAAAACATGATATAGTGGGTATGAGGGATTTCAATTAGCTGGACATCTGCTGGATCTCTCTCTGTCTCTCTCTCTATGTCTCTCTTTCTCTGTCTCCTCCCCTCTGTTTTTCTCTACCTTCCTCTGTCTCTGTGTCTCTCCTCCTTTTCTCTCTATCTCTCCTCTCTCTGTCTCTCTCCCCTTTCTTTTCTCTCTGCTTCTGCATGTCTGTATTCTCTCTCTCTCTCTCTCTCTCTCTCTCTCTCTCTCTCTGTCTCTCTCATCTCTGTCTCTCTCTGTCTCTCTCTCCCCCCCCCAGCTTCTCCTCTCTCTGTGTCTTTGTGTATGTCTCTCTCCCATCTCTCTCTGTCTCTGTCTCTGTCTCTCCCCCCTCTTCTCTCTCTGTCTCTTTCTCTGCTAAAAGGAGAAGTTAGTCATTTCCTAGATTGCCTCAGTGATGATTTTGTCCTTTTGAAGGTGGAAGAACCAGTGAGGGGAAACTCTTCTGACTTGGGTCCTTACAAGGGAGTACTGCTGAAGATGATAGGAAGGAACCTTGGATGAAACCCTAAGGCAGAAGACTCTGCAGAGGAGGAAAGCTGGCCATGGTCTGCTACATGCTGTAGAAGAGCAGACTTCAGAGGGCTCTGAGGGAGAAGAGGGCACATCAGCAGGCCTAAGATTCTACAGGGTGGGTCAGGCCAGCAGAGGTGGGAAGCTTTTAGGATGGGAAATCAGAAGACACCAAGAGAAAGGTCTCTAAGAAGGAAGAAGAGGGAGTCTTTTGAAGAGGCCAATATGGACTCACACAGATCTCACTAAGTTGGATTTTAAAGATAGTTACAGAAGGTGGGAGCAAGTAAAGGCAGGCAAAGAATGCTCAAACCAATGTGTCTGCCAAGATTGTGCCTGCAGTGCCAAAGCTGGCATTGATTTGGGGTAGAGGAGCTCAAGATTTACTCCTGGATTAAAAACCCCCAACAACTTCAGAAGCACCAGGAGGAAGAAACAGCCAGCTGGCGTTTCAGATGGAAAAAGACCCAGAGGTTTTTAGTGAACTTTGGGCTCCCCGTGAGTCTGCAGCATGGCATTACACCCCAGAAAGCTATGTGATGTGATCCTGGTGTGCACAGAGAGGCAGAGATGGGGAGCTGCCATCTGGCTAGCTTCTGCCCTGCCCAGGCCAACTCTCCAATATTGTGCTAATTTCTGAGGGTCAGAGAGCACACAGCAGACAGCACCAGAGTCCTGTGATCACAGACAAGTCTCTTTTGTAAAATGAGCAGGCTGCCCTGAGTGGCCAAGCTTTCTGGGTTCTGTGCCAGCTCTTGAACTAGGATCCCAGATCTTTCTAGATGTGCAGTCTCTCCCCCATGCCTGGGACTCGTTGGCCCAGCTCAGCTTACCCTGAAGCCATTACTCGTTTCCTTCTCTGGCTCCAAGTGGCATCCCCAAAGGACTACGTAAGATCTTTGAGGATACGTACGGTGCTGCCTTTTGTCTTTGTATCACTAGCACCCAAGACTATGCACTTTCACATTTCAGGAACTTAATGTGTTAAAAAATTCTATGAGGTGAAATTAGTGCTGTAAATACCAAGATCTCAAATTTACAGATGAGGAAACTGAGGCTCAGTGTAAGGACTTTGCCCAGAGTGGTGCAACCCACAGTGGTCAGATCTGGGATTCGGGCCCAGATCTCTCCTGACTCCACACTGCCCAAGCCCCAGCAATGCTGGACGGGATGGGGGCATGTCTGACTGCAGGCCAGGACCATCTTCCTAGTGTCACTCTGGGGCCCAAGAGTAAGTAATCTGCCACAGATTGAAGGGAGACAGAAAGGCAGACACACTCAGAAGATGAGGCAGGATGTGCAGGGGGCTGTTGGTCAGAGGGCTATGGCCCATAACCCTGCAAAAGTTGGGAGGCTGAGGGACAAACGCAATATGGAAGGAGACTGAGGCCCCCAATCTGCAGAGGCAAGAAGGGGACAGGGAGAGAAGGGATGGCCCTGGCCCCCAGACTCTGCCTCTCCTTCACATGGAAGGGAAGCCTTTGTTGACAGCAGTCCATCCCCACCTCCAAGAGGGGGCAGAGAGTGAGTTTGGAATCATCTTTCTGGCCTACTAGATACCACCAATGTCTTGGTGTAACACACCAAAGATGGGCCAGCCCTTCTCCACAGATATTAATCACATGAGCCCCATGTCCAGTGGCTTCACTAAACAATCTCTTCTCCTGAGCCTCTGGCCACGTTTCCTCACCTTTGCTCATCCCTTCCATTGACATCCATCCACACAATGTGTGACAGCCCGATCTCTTGCCCCATCTGGCTTCCTGGGGAATCGATCAGGAAGAACAGTTCTCATTGTGTTTCCTCAATGTCTCCAAGCCCTGCTTGTCTGGGGACAGAAAAGGCAAGTAAGTAGAAATATTTTGTTCACTTGCTACTGCAGCTGCTGCTGCTACTGTTTGTCATTTCATCTCCTTGAGAGAGGGGTGAATGCATTTGTCCCTCCACAGAGTGACAGCCTGGGAGCACCATCAGGGAAAGATGGCTCCTCATACTCTCCTCAGTCTCTCACTTCATCATGTCCTAGAAAGGGAAACCTCAGAATTTTCTCTGCATGAATGACAGGTGACCTTCCCGGCATGGTGCCTGGGGCCCCTGCCACTAGTCTGTCTCCTTCCCCCTCAACTCCCTTGGCCAGGTACAAGTACAGGAGGGAGCCTATATGCACTCGTGACACCCTCTCCATGCATGTTTGTGCCTCTGTGCACATGTGTCCACACATGCATGCAGGAACATCCATTCTCTCATGACACGCAGTGCAGGTGACTAATGATTCCAGGGCAACAGAGAGGAAAGACAGCTGTACCTTTTGGTCATGGCAAGAAAGAAACATCAAGGATCAGCAAAGGAAGAGTGTGGTCCATTTCCTGCTCGTCCAGCCAGGGAGAAGCATCGCCAGAACCCAACCTGTCCTCTGATCCCCCACCTGTCCTGGAGGACAGCGCCTGACTTTGTATCTGGGACTGGGGGAGGGAGAGAGGAATGAAGAGCCTCAGGGAGAGGACACAAGAGGGGGAGGAGAAGAGAGGGGCCTTTCACAGCAGCTCCGTGTTGGAGGGGATAGAACTCTGGACATGGAGGCAGAAAGACCTAAGTTAGAATCTTGTTTGTGATACTTACCAGCTACGTGACCGTGGGCAAGTCACTTAGCCTCTCTCTGCCTCAGTCTCCTCATCTGTAAAATAACTGTAAGACAAGGATTGAATGAGATGATAAAGTGTTTTGCAAATGTTCAAGCATTCTATAAGCGTTAGTTATTATTATCAAAGCAGATGTATCTCAGACAGGCTAAAGAGGAGCCCGGAGAGAGGAGGTCACACCTTCTCACTTGCCCCTGCTCAGAGGTCTCTGAAGCTCCCCCACATCCTACAGGACAAAGTCCCACGTCCTTAGCCTGCCACTCTTCAGCCCCCATCAAGCTCCCCTCCTGGCACTATTTTCTACTCTCCCTTTGCGAATTTTCTTCTCTGGCATAAACTGAACAGTTTGTTCACTGGACCTAAATATGCCTTCTGAGATTTTGGCATCTGTAAGTTTGCTGCATTCAGTCCCACAAAGATGTATTAAGTGTTTCCCTTGTGCAAAGCACCATGTGAAGTGGGGTGGGGGACTACAGGGGTGGCAATGACAGGCCTTGCCTGCAGGGAGTTTACCATCAGATCAGCTTACCTTCTGGACAGTTAAGGCATCCACTGCATCTCTCTTCAGCACCAAGGAAATATGCTTATAAGTGAGCAAAGTGTCAACCTAAGCAAAGGCCCAGGTGAAGGAAGGGTTGTGAGGGGATCCAACAGGCAGTGGATGGTTTCTTGAGGAGTCTGGGTGTGAGGAGGATTCTTTATGCTGATTTTTTTTTTTTATAATATCAAAGTGTAGTCTGGCCCCAGATTCCATTTGTCTTTTGCCCAAGCAGACCAAAGTGGGCCTGATGAGCAGTAACTGGGATACAAAAATATTTGATTCTGAAAATTTGATTGTAGCTAATATCCTTGAATGTTAGAGCTGAAAGAGATCTTGGAGATCATTTAGTCCAATGTGCTCATTTTGACAGATGGGGAAACTGAGGCCCTGAGAGGGGGAGTGACCAGCACAAGGACACACTGCTCTTTCATGGTAGAGCCAGAACTACAAGCCAGGTACTCCAGAGACACAGATCTAGAACTGAAGAGATCTCAAGGTCACCTAATATAATCCCCTCTCATTTTACAGATGAGGAAACTGAGGCCCAGACTTACACTAGGTCTCACAAATAGCAAATTAGAATTTGAATGAGTTCTCTGCTGAACCACACTGCCTCCCATGATGTGACCACTTCTGCTTGTTTGAATTTTGTTCCTTTAAAAACTGATTCAGTGGGGCAGCTAGGTGGCACAGAGAATAGAGCACCAGCCCTGGAGTCGGGAGGATCTGAGTTCAAATCTGGCCTTAGACACTTAACACTTACTATCCTCGTGATCTTGGGCAAGTCACTTAACCCCAACTGCCCTGCCTCCCCCCCTCCAAAAAGCAAAAAAAAAAAACCCCACAAAAAACAAAAATTAATTCAATGAAGACCTCAGAATGAAGTGCAGAAGGAAAAAAGGAGGGGTCTACGTGAGGCCAGTTCAGCTCATCCACCTCCCTCCCAGAGTGACTTGATCTCCCAAAGAAAGCCCCTCTTTAGCCTCCTCAGCCCTGTCCAGGCACAACCAGACACATAGGCTCGGTCAAGGAAGCTCCCTTATGTGAGAGACACAGGAGATGTGTAGAGCCCTGCAGAAAGCCAGGCCCCACCTACTAACAACAAGAGACAGTGGGTGGGGCCAGACACCAGCATCTACTTCGTTCATTGCCAGCACCCAGCCATCATTTCTCAGAAACCTTCCCAGTGACTCTGGAAACCAACGTGCCAGGAGCCCCCACAGACATCAGATTGTGTGATGGGTTTTACACACATGTAAAGCATCATATGGTGGGTTTTAAACGTGTGTAAAACACTGAATCGTGTGCTGGCCTTTACAGGAGTAGGTGTGGCAGCACTGACTGCTCCCAGAAGAGCAAGGTTGGGGTTCCTCTAAGTGGATACCAGTCACTCCATGTTATTTCCACTCTACAAACATGGGAAGTTCTCAGACCTTGGTGGGAAGGCCTCCTTTTGGCCAAGAGAGTTCAGAACCATGGACAGTGGCTCATTTTTATCCTGAGTGAAGTCACTCTGCTGTGTTTCCTAGGATATTTTGGGCTTTTTTAGGACCATAAATCCTACGTAGGAAGGGGACTCAAAGAGCATGTACTCCAACGCCCTGAGTTAACAGATAGGTGTGACTTGCCACAATTACACAGGCAGGATTTTGAATTTTGCCTCTCACTGGGGAATTGGGGAATCTCAGGCCTTAGTGGGCAGGGAGAGGTGGCCTGTAGCACCTCTAGAATCCAGTTGTGTAGGTAGCAGTTTCCACAGTCTGGTGTAAGGTCACCCCTAGGTGCCCAGACAGTACTTTTTTTTTCCTTCCTGGGCTGTAACTTCGCTCCTATTGCCTGTCAGATGCAAAAGGTGCTGTCCTTCCAAATGACAGAGGAGAAGAGAATGTTATCAAGTGTCTACACTCTGTTTCTCCAGGGTTGGCCTTTCCCAAGAGGACTCTGACAATTCTCTTCCAACTGCCTACTTCTGGGATACAGAAAACATTGAATTTAAAGCTGTCCCCTATCTACAATGGCCACTGATGAGTGCTTTCTTCCTGTGCTTTTAATTCGGAGAGGAAGGGGATTATAAAATAGTGGCTTCCCTATCTCTCTGCCTCAGAGGGCTTTGAGCCATCAAATTCCTTGCTCAGCAAACTGCCAGATGCACCCAACTGCCTGCACCAGAACCCACTCTCTGAAGAAAACCCGAGGTCAGTCTGTGTTCTTTGTTTGGGAGGGTCTGAAGGTGCATCTAGTCTGCAGCTCAGCTCACTAGTGATTATCAGTGGATGGGGAGATGCTGAGAGGACTGGCCATGACCAGTTTGCTTATGAGCCAAGCTTCAAGAATGTATAAAATGTCAATCATACCAGAGGGGCTCTATTCAAGCTAGAGAAATACGGAAGGTGGAGGAAGGAAGATGAAAACAGGGACAATTGAAGACACCACTAGGTTTGGTTTGTCTCACTTTTAGTGGATGAATGAGGAGTTTCCCCTAAGCCCAGCCATGGGAAGCCTGTTTTAGACCCCAGGGCAGTCTGTCTGATTAATGAAGGGCTGCCTTTGACTCGAGCCAGCGCCCACCAGCCCATGTTTGGCAGTCTCACACATTTTCCCCACCCCCTCTCAGCCCACCTGGCCATGTCCTGGGCAGCATTAGTAATGAAATGACTTTGTATTTGCTTTTCAAGGTGTGTCCATTTATTTCATCTTGGTCAGGTTTCAGGGTTGGCCTCCATTACTCAGAGGAAAAAATGACCTACTGAGCTATTGCTGCCCGGGGGAAGGAGGGAGAAAATACAGGAAAGGGCCACAGGAGCCCAATCTCATTTTTGTTAGGACAATTACTCATTGTAGTTAAGGGCCCACACAGGGCTGAGTGCTAAGGGAAGGACACAGAAAATTCGGTGCTGCCAGAATCTGATTTTGAGTTGATTCTTGGGCCCTGGCCAGTCTGGCTGTGGCCTCTGAACTCGGAGGCATTTCCCAGGGGGCTCAGCTCACGTGGGGGAAAAGCAACTGGCCAACTTAAACTCAGGTTCACAAACCAGCCACGCACTTTGAGGACATCCACTAATGCTGAGAGCATCCACTGATGCTGAGAGAATCCACTGAGACTGAGGGCATCCACCAATGCTGAGGACATCTGCTAATGCTGTCAGTGTTTTTCTATACACCCCACCCCGAAATCCTAGAACATTATTAGCAGGAGCAATAGTGCTCCCAGCTTCCCTTTCTGCCAAGCTTTAGGGTTTACAAAGCCCTTCCTTTCCTCTCAACTGTCCCATGATCTAAGCAGTAAAAGGGCACTAAAACCCTTCCCATTGTAAAGAGGAGCGTCCCGAGGCTGGGAGACATTAGGACCTGCCAAAGGCCACACATCTAGCGAGATCAGACTCTGGATCAGAGACCAGGTGTCTCAGAACCTTCCATTCAGCTGATTGAAGGGAGGCTGTGATTAGCTGCACAACTGGGAGCTTTGCCCAGTGAAAGCTAAAGTCTGCTGAAGGAGGCACCTCGTGATCTCTTTTCCACAAATACCTGGCCTGTGGAGTAGGCTTTAGGAAATTCAGGGGTCATTAACTTCATCTTTTTAGAGAGAAAGAAGAATAACTTTCATTTACACAGCATTTGAAGATTGCAAAGCACTTTACATGCGTTATTCTCACAACCCTGGGAGGTAGGTGCTATTATTGTCCTCTTCTACAGATGAAGAAACAGAGGCTGGCCAAGGGTGAGGGACTTGTTAAGTGGTTTGCCCATGATCACAACATATTGGGTCCAGGATCTGCAGAAAGACAAATTTGGGTTGGAGGTCAGGACACACTCCCTAATCCCGAGAGCCATTTGGGAGCAGAGCAGTCCACCTCGGGAGGGGCTGGATTCCCTTCCACCTTGGGAGAGGCTGAGCTCTCCCTCCTCTTTAGTAAAGGCTGGGCTCTCCCTGCTCCCTGTGAAAGGCTGAGTTCTCCCTCCTCCTTGGAAGGGGCTGGGTTCCCCCTCCTCCTTATAGGCCATGCAATCTGAGTAGGATGACTTCTTTCTTACTGGGGATGCCATTGAGGGGATTCTTGTTCAGGGACTACTTGGGTCCAAGGCCCCGCTCTGAACCTCTGATTCTTCACTGCCCTTGAGCACTGTCTGCTTGGAGCAGAAGGGAGACTGAGGGACAATTGCACAAAGACCTGGTCGCTGAATTCTTAGGTTGCACCAAAAGTATGTCTTTCGTTCATGCTTTTTCAGGAAGCTGGCAGCCCTTCAGGGCCGAGGGACCTGGCTCCGGTCACTTCGCTGGTACATGACATTCAACAACTCTGGTGCCATCAGCTTCCCCAGACCCAGACCCCTCCTTGAGCTGCCATTGTCAGCCCAGTTTGGCTCAGACTCGGCACAATTGTCCAGAGAAGGAGCTTGGATCCTTTCGGAGGTGAGCAGGGTGCCTGCCACCATGGAGGTCTGTGGAAGTCTCTGCTCACTGTGGAGCTTGTTTTCCCAGCACAGTACCTCCTGTGCTGATCCTGGCCTGTGGCCATGGACATCAGGGAGGCACTGGGGTGGGGGGGGCTTACTATCCTTTCCTCCACTTTCTCTGACTGTCAGTGAAGTCATAGGCACAAGCCATCTCCAAGAGAGGCTGAGGATAGTTCAAGGCTCATCTAGGACTAGTGTAGGGGTGGTGACAGTGGCTGCTCACAGCTGAGTGAGGTCTGTGTCACTTTTCCCAATAACAGCTGTTCAATGGAGCAAAATGTAGAGAAACTGTCCCTTTTTCCTGTGCTGACAGGTTCTTCGCTTCTATTGCAAAAACCTAATTGTTCTGCCTGTCTACATCCTCTTCTCCTCTGGATCTCCCTCTGTATCCTGCCAAACTACAGGTCTAAGCATCTCTCTCTCTCTCTCTCTCTCTCTCTCTCTCTCTCTCTCTCTCTCACACACGCGCACACACACATACACACATACACACGCACACATGCACACATACACACACACACACACACACACACACACACACACACACACACACATACAACCTTCCATGGCTTCCCATTACCTCTAAGATCAAATACAAATCGCTCAGTATGAAGTTTGAGCTTTCTCACAATTTGGCTTCCGCCTTCTTTTCCACATTACTTTTTGTTAGATATTCTACATCCCAAGCCCACTAGTAATCCCTCTGAACTCCAACTCCATCTCCCTCCCCTGTGCTTGCACCAGCTGTGCCCCATGCCTGGAATTCCAGCCTTCCTCTTATCTGCTCTTCCAGGTTCAGACCAGGAACCCCCCGTGCCATGAAGCCTCCTTGATTCCTCCAGCTGCCAGGGGTCTTTTCAGCTCAATCCACCTGGTGTTCACTTAGCTGTGCCCACTGTGGGAGCCAAGAAGGCAAAGCATGTACAGCAAGCAGGGAGGGCACTGGTTTGCAAAGAAGGTTTCCAAAGAAGGTTTCTCAACAGACCCCAGCTATCACAGCTGGAGAGTGACCTGGGAAGGTGAGTAATGGCCAAAATATACAATAACTGGGGCTGTCAGATGCATAGCGTGGAATCAGGAGGACCTGAGTTCAAATCCTGCCCCTGAGGTTCACTGGCAGTGTGACCCTGAGCAAGTCACTTAAACTGTCAGCCTCAGTTTCCTCATCTGTAAGATGGGGATGAAGCAGCATCTACCTCACAGACTGATCATAAAACCCAAAGAGGATATTTGTAAAGGATTTGTGATTATTATCCCCATTTTACAGAAGAGGCCCTAGAGGCTTAAAGAAGCTCATTAATTTAGCTTTACTCCCCACCCCAGGGGACTTCCTTCCTGCCTTCACTTTTGGAGGGGCAGCTATAGCTAGGAGTCCTCCAGTCGGCTCCTCAACTAATTTCTGGCCCTTGTTTTCATTCATATACTTGACCCTGATTCCTTTTCCTTTTAAAAAAATTAATTAATTGATTAATTTAAAATGTACAGCATCCAGTTCCACAGTCTTTTGAAGTCCAAATGTTCTCTGGTCCCCCTCCCCAAGATGGCCTGCAGTCTGATATTGGCTCTACACAGACATTCACATTAAACCTATTTTCACATCAGTAATGTTGCAATGAAGAATTATAACCAATGGAATGAACCACGAGAAGAGGAAACAAAACAAAACAAAAAGAGAGAGAGAGTAAATGTATGCTTGGATCTGCATCCAGACTCCATAATTCTTCCTCTGGATGTACGTGGCCTTTTCCATCATGGTTGGCCCTGGTTTCTGTGTGTTTGTTTTCTTTCTCCTCTGCTGGCTTCAGGCCCGGCTTCCTCATCTCTACACCCTCCCTTCTGCCAATGAGGCAGCAGGAAGCTTCTCTCCACTTTTCTTGGGTAAAGGTCAGTCCTTATTTCCCAGGGGGCAAATGCTTTGGCATTGACTGAAGGTTCGAGGTGGACCTTTTCCTCCTGCACACCCAGCCAATTTCTCAATCAGAGACTCAGAAAGCTGAGCCTCCATTTCTCACCTTTTCAGTCTTAGTTGGGATTTTCCTCCTCCCCTCTTTTGCCTTCCCAGTGCTGACTCTGTTTGTCTTTGCAGTGGAGAGAAGTCCCCTAGGGCTGCCTCTCTGGCATTTGGGTGTTGATTTCTCCCTGGCATCCAATAGATGGTGAGCGCATAGTCTATGTCCTGGGTCCAAGACACAGTTCAGTCAATGGGAACAGGGTTGCATGGCCTCATCCAAAATTTGTCCAGCTCTCACGCTGCCCAGTGGAGCCCCTGCTGAAGACTGACTTGAGCACAGTGACCAGGCCATTCTAAGAAAAAGGAAAATAGAAGGTTGAAGGTGGCTTCTTACTTGAGAACCTTAAAGAAAAGTTTGGTGTTGCAGTGGAGAAAAAATCTCATTGAATTTGAATTCAGAGGCCAGGAGCTAGACTGCCAGTTCTGCCATTGTGCCTGTGGGACACCTAGCAAGCCACAACTTCTCTGAGATTGTTTCCTCCCACATAAGATGAAGGCATTGGAGTCAATGACCTCTCAGGTTCCTTCCAAAATCTAGGAGCCTATATACTCAAAGAACTTTTACTGGTAGTTTAGAAACCTTTCAATCTTTCCTCATATCCTTCTGTGTCTCACCTAATTTTAGGTTCATGCCTGACCTGCCACAGTTCAGGATTCCCCAACCTCCTCTCCTATGCACACAATTGTACTGGCTGACCTTCCAGAAGCTCTCTCTGTGCACAATGACCCTCATTGACCAGAGCAAGCAAGAGTGCCACGAAGGTCAGCAGCAGCCGAAGTTCCTTCAGTAGGCGGTTTGCTAAGTGCTTGACTCACCTTATTTCACCAGTCTCACAAGGCATCCTGCCCCCAGCCAGGTGCCATTTTAAGGATGAGGAAACTGAGGCTCAGAGTGCAAATTAATTGCTTGAGGCCCCACGACCAGGGATTTTCTGATGTGAGAATAAGACCGTTGAACTCAAACTTTCTTTTATAATAAATAAATATTGACTTTTATAGGTCATTTGCTTCAGAAATAAGGCCTCTCTGTAGCCTTCTCCAGAGACTTCTTTCCAGGTTGGCACAGCACACTGTAAGTTAATTGGCTGTGTCATCCTGTCCCTGAACAATGACCCAATTTAATTACAGAGATTGTTGGACAAAAGGTCCTACTGAAGAGTGAGAGAAAAAATGAAAACATTTCTGCCAGGGTCAGGCCTCGCTGGCTGCTGACAAAGATTGTGGTCACCCTCTGAAATTACTGGAATAGTTAGACCATCAAGTGGCTGCCCCTGTTGTGTGTGTGTGTGTGTGTGTGTGATTGTGTGTGTTTGTGCAAGTGTGTGTACATATGTGTGTGTGTCTGTGTGTGTGTACACATGTGCATGTGAGCACACACCATGTGACGTTCTCCATTCAATGGCATCTCTGCCCTTTCCCATTAGCAGCTTCAAAGCAAAGGAAAAGGATAAAAACAAAAACCTTAAATGTCTCCAGGCAGTGGGGTTTTGGGTCTTTTTTAAAAGCGGGAATTAAAAGGTTAAAACACGAGCAATTAACTGAGTTTGTCAGGAGTCTCCTCGCAGAAAGATCACTTGGATTGTAAATATATACACTCCAGAATATCAGAAACCACCCTTCAGACTTGGTCCTGTGATGTCTCAGCTCTGCTCCAACCTGACTTCCATCTGCTTTCTTAAAATCCACATTCATAGAGGGTGAGAGTAAGAGAAAGAATGACAAGACCAAAAAGAACCCTTTCCTTTGCTTTCTGAAGCCAGAACTACTTCTTGTTTCCTCCTGTGTGGACATTCCCTTCTCCAATCTGTATTATTCCCTGAAATAAGGCAATGTGGTGACCAGTCTAAGAACCAACAAAAAATGACATAATTCAGTGACAAATTTAAGTATTTGTTGAGCACCTACTATGTGGCAGGCAAAGCCTTTGGTGCTGGGGATGCTCAGTTCTGAGACCTACAAGGATGAGACAGGTCCTGCCCGCAGGGAGCTTACATTCTCCTGAGAAAAGTAAATCCTGACTGAGAGAAGGCCATTTTCAGTCAGCTGCTGATTTATATAAGTTGATGTATAAATATAAACCTTTCTCAGACAGTTCAGTTGGATCTAGCATATCTGACATGCTCTCTCCTGAGTTTGAGACTCCTGTTTCCAGTTGGCCATTAGATGTTTCAAACTAGACGTCCCAGAGGGACCTCAAACCCAACATTCCCCAGACATAGCTCACTGGCCTTTCCCCCAGACAAACTTCCTTCTAAACTTCCTTATTTCTACTGAGGGTGTCACAGTCCTTCAATCTCAGGTTCACAACCTTGGCATTACCCTCAAGTCATCCCTCTCCCTCACCCTACACTCATCCAACTAAGCTAACAAGGCTTCAGATTTTGCCTCCCAATATTTCTCACGTGGGACCCCTTCTCAAACAGCCACTCCCTTGGCTAATACCCTAATCTCCTCTGGCCTGGACTATAGCAGCAGCCTCCAGTCGGTCTTGCTGCTTCCAATATCTCCCCATCCTAATCCTTTTTCCACATAGCTGTCAAAGTGATCTTCCCTAGGCCAGAGTCCACTCCCCTACTTAGTAAGCTTGAATGGCTCCTTCGTGGCTCCAGAATCAACCCTCCTGTTGGTCATATAAAGCTCTTTGTGACCTGGTCACTATCTGCCTTTCAAGTATCATTATACATTGCTGCTCTCCCCTTGTTGCACTCTTGGGTCCAGCCAAATTAATCTTCTTGCTCTTCCTCATATGTGACTCATGATCTCCCATCTCCACACCTTTGCACAGGCTGTCCCCCAAGATTACACTCCCTCCTCACTTTGTCCTAGTAGGATTCTTCAAGACTCATTTCATGTGCCACAAAGTAGATGAGATAACCTCCAGATATCCCTGTTGCTAGCGCCTTCCCCTCCTAACAACTCCACGCATTTATTCTTCATAGAAAATATACATGTGCTCTCTCCACGTGTAGAACATAACTTCCTCAAAGGAACGTTTTACATTTGTCTTTGTATCTCTAGCACACAACACAGTCTGGCACAAAGATGTTTAGTGAACCCTCCCATGCACTGGGAGGAGTGGGTAATGGAACTGGGGATGTTTTGCCTGAAGAAAAGAAGGCTCTGGGGTGAGCCTGAGAGCTCTGTTCAACTGTTTGAAGATAGTGATATAAAGGGAGCAGCCTTGTTGCTAATCCAAAGGCCCAAACTGGGAACAGTGATTAAGAATTTCAAAGAGATGCTGATTTGGGCTTCATGTCTGGAAAGACTCCCTGGAGATGTGGGATGGGCAGCCTGGAGTGGTGGTGGCCTCCCCTCACTGGAGACCTACGAGCCAAAGCTGGAAGACAACCCATCAAGGATGCCGAAGACAAGGAGAGTCTTAATGAGGTCAAGTGGGAGTGGGTGACCTCGGGGCTCTGCTGCCTCTGAGGGCCCATGATTCTGAATTCTTTTAGCCTGTTATAGCTTAAGTGCAGGAATCATCCTTAACACATGCTTTTTAATCAGATGATATCATGTCACTACAGGTCAAATCATGTGATAGTGTAGTATAGTAGGGTATGGTAAGGGCAGCTGGGTGGCACAGTGGTTAGAGTTTCACACCTGGGGTCAAGAAGACTCATCTGCATGAGTTCAAGTCTGGCCTCAGACACCTACTAGCTGTGTGACCCTGGGCAAGTCACTTAGCCCTGTTTGCCTCAGTTTCCTCACCTATAAATGAGATGGGGAAGGAAATGGCTAATCATTCCAGTATTTGCCAAGAAAATCCCCAAAGGGGCCACAAAGAGTCAGACTTGGGTGAAACAACTGAACCACAACAAAATGGTATGATATGGTATAACATACATGTGCATGCATGCACATGGGCTCCCCCTCAGAGCCACCTTCCTTGGGCTTCCTTGCTATCCCCCCCCACCCCACATGTAGCTCATCCCTCAGTCTCAGCTTCCCCTGAGATGGCCTCATTCTGACCAGAGTCATTCTAGGATCAGTAGTCATGACCAGAGATGAATCTCTGTGGTGCTGGAAACTTCACAAAACCCTGCAGAGATGGCACCTCCTTAAGCCTCCTAATAACCCTGGTGGGGAGGGGCTGGCATTACCCTTGTACATCATGTAGATGGGGGCGCTGTCCAGGGTCCTACCACTTCTTATGTAGATCAAGTAGGACGTCTCCTCCCCACTATGTCCCAGGGCTATGCCAGCTGAGAGCATGGACAAGAAAGGAGGTGCTGGCCACTGCCTCAAACGCAAACCCTTCAAGATCCCACATCTACTCATCATAAATGTCCTTCAGAGCATGTTAAGCCTGGAAGCAGAAGTCTGAAGATAATTACGAGAGTTTAACTCAGAAGTCAGGGTGGTTTATTGGAAAATGCACTGAACTCAGTCAGAAGATCTAGGTTCAATTCCAACTCTGACACTTGCTAGTACTGTGACTGTAGGTGAATCATTTGATCTTGATGAGCATCAGTTTCCTTATCTGTTCAATGAGGATAAGAATTCTTGTACCAATCACTTCACAGGACTGTGCTCTATTTACCTTAAGCACTCTAGAAATGGGAGCCATTCTGGTGGCAGGGGACCAGAATCACATCTGTGTCCAAAACACTTCCATGTGATAGGGAGAGGGGATCATTGAATGTTACTGAATCCCTGGGGGTCATGATTTTCCCAGCTGTGGCCCAATAAGGACCTGCATCATAGTCTCAGAGGTATTCTAGAGTTCATCTCATCCAGTTCCCTCATCGAGGCCTTGAGTAATTTGCCAAAGGTCCCACAGATTGTAAGCAATGGAGTCCAAATACTGCACCTCTCATTAGACTGCCCTGCTTCTCGAGGTGCCTGTTTTGATTTTTCTCATCTGAGCTGTAAGGTTGCTTTTCTCTGCAGATACACAGTGAGGGTGATGAGTGTCCAAGCCCACAGATTCTTGTTCTTCTTTGAATCCTCTTTGGCAAGACTTCTCCTGAGGATGGCAACAAGCAGTCCTTAGTTCTTCCCAGCAGGGCTTTTCAGAAGGTTTAATCACAATCCCTGAGAGCTTTTCTGATCTGCTAATGAGCTCTATGGAGTTTCATGCTTTGAGGCCCCAGGAAGTTAGCTAAGCCTGGTGCCCACAAATCTCTTTGTTCTTGAGACAGGGAAGAACTGAGGTGCAATGAAGAGAACTGGGAAACATGGCCAAGTGGCTCTTTTTGGTTCAGATCATAAAGGGCACTTCTGGGGGAGTGTGGGGGATACAGAAATCTGGGGCGACCTGTCACTGACAAGGTAAAGAGAAGAGAGAAAACATCAACTAAGCCTGAGCACTGGGCAGGAGGCACAGGGACAAGGGGGGCAGACAGAGGGCCATAGCTCTATGGAAGCATATCTACCAACATGTTTAATGAGCACCAACTTTGCATCTGCAGTTGGGCTAGGATCGACTTAACTTTGAGGAATGTCTGGTTTAAGAACAATCAGGCAATGGCCAAGTGCCCAAAGATATGACACTGACCATGTAGGCAACCAGAGTAGAGAGAAGAGAAGTTAATGGTGGATGGAGGAGTCAGGGGAGTCTTAGGGATGGCATTTGAGGACTCCACCACCATCTGCCTCCAGACTTCCTACCATTCAATATTATCTCATATTCCTATTTCCATATCCTAGATTCCAGAAATGCTTGGCTCTTCTCCCCTCCCTGCTCTCATCCTGGCCTCTCTTGTCTCCATGCCTTCCCCCATTGCCTGGAATGGGTTATTCCGCCCCCCCCCCCCCCACATTCACTGGTTGAAGTTTTATCCTTTCTTCAAAGTTCAACTCAGATATTGCCCAGTCTGTGGCTGGCCCCTCGCCTGGCCACTGGCCCTTTACCTGGGTCTCCTCTCTATGTTTAGTAACTCTCCCTTTCATTACTGGTCCTGGTATCTGGGTTCTCTCCAGCAATAGTATGGAGCCCTGAGAAGGCAGGGTCTGTGACAGACTGATCTTGATATTCTTGGTGCTTAATGCATTGAGTTGAGTTCAACTGAACCAAAGCCTGGGTGTTGAAAAAGAGTTCAGTACACCTGGAAGCCACAGCCTAACTCCCAACTCCTTCTTCCACCTCCCTGACAAATAGTCGCTTGAACTTTGCTCAAAGGTGTCCGGACCTTCACCACCTCCCAAGGCAGCCAAGGCTATGTTGATGTTGCTCCAACTACGAGTTAGGTTTTCTTATGTGGAAACCCACTCTGCCTCCCTGGGGAGCCACCTGCTCCTCCAGGTTCTGCTTGGTGGGGCCAAGCAAAAAAAAGCCAATTTCTCTTCATGGGATGGTCTTTCAGACATTTGAAGATAGTTGTCACATTCCCCATAAATCTTTTTTCCAGGCTAAATCACCTTATTCTTTCATACTATTCTTTCATACTATCCTTGTAGGACATGAATTCACACTCCTGCTCATGCTTTCATTACCTCCACTTGAATAAAATGGAATTAACCGAATTCCAATCTCAAAATAGGGAGTTTAGTTCAACCCATAGCTGAGTAAGAATCTCCCTGCAATGATTCTGCCAAGGGGTTATCCATACACTTTTTGTCTGAAGGCCTCCAGTGAGGGGCAGTCCACTATTGCCAGAAGCAGCCATTCTACTTTGGATACCTCCCATTATGAGGAAGTTCTCTTTTCCATAAAGCCTGGATGTTCTCTTTACAACTATCGTCCATTGCTCCTGCTTCTTTCCCCTAACTCTAGAGTAAGTAAGTGAACCCATTTGCTCACTCCAATCCCATCTGGGAGAACCAGCAAGAGTAGGCACCATGGGAAACCCTTTCCTCTCCAACCTTCCTGTCAATGCTCCCTTCCTCTTTTCCAGACCTAGCTCCCATCCCTATCCCAATAGGAGGGAAGCCAAAGTCAATGCTCTGACCCTCAAGTCCACTTCCCACTTCCCAGTGGTGGTGAGCCAGGTATCTCCTCCCTCTTCTCTCCCTTAAAACCAGGTGAGTTGATATCACTTGCATTGTTAGGTTGTCGCCAATTATCATCCTTTGAGTAAGGTGTGGGGCAGAGGGAAGAGAAGCAGCATTTATTAGGGACCCGTTACCTGCCAGGTACTGCTAAGTGCTTTACCAATATGACTTCATATGCAGATGGAGGACCAGTGGGGTTTGCCATCTGCCCTGCTGTTTCACTTTTCACAGCCCCAGTGTTTCTATCTGACCTGTCAACGTCCTCTAAGAACCTCAGGCCTTGTCAGCTGCTCTAAAGATGAAAGCAGGCTCTTTCAGCCACTTCACAACTGACCACTCCCAGGTGCTTCTTCTCACCCAAATAGAATGTAAGCTCTTGGAGAGCAGGACCTGTCTCACTTCTCTCTTCCTTTCCCCAGAATTTAGCAGACAGTGTTGGACACATAATAATGGCGGAATCAGTACTTTTCCATTCATTCATTCTTTCAAACAAGTAGAACAAATCTATTCCCTCTTCCATATGGTAGCTGCCCAATATCTGAAGACAGACAGCATCATGTACCCCTGTGCCTCTCTCCACCAAGCTAGATATGCCCAGTTCCTTTGTCATGGACTGGACTTCTCAGGTGACATGGCTTTTCCCATCCCAGCTGCCAAACTCTTGACACTTTCTAGTTTATCAACATCTTCCCTAAACTCTGGTGCACAAAACTCAAAGCAGATGTGCTTTGACCAGGACAGAGGAAGTTCTTAATAGCAGCTTGCTGAATAATTGATTGATTGAGTGAGGTAACTATGTTTTTGGAATGGACATTTTCTTGATAAGTTTTTCTCCAAAGGTTTTCTGACATGGACACTGTTTGAACAGAGCTGGTCTTGTCCAGCCCCCTCATTTTGCAGGTGAGGGAGTAATTATGTCCCTCGAGGTCACACAGCTGGGCCTCCTTCCTCCACCAGCCACATTCCCATGACAGGCAGTGCTTTGGGTGACCTCCATGAGATCAGAGAGAATGTCGGAGCTCCCAAGGGAAATCTAGTTGACATAAGTTCTGTTTTTCTGCCCAAGATCCTGTCACAATGCAGAGGAAGATGTTAATGTTTTAAAGAAGAGGAGCCTGGAGGTAGAAAACCTGAGGTGCAGAGGGGGGAACTTGTTTTATTCCTGTCATGATGGTGACAGAAAGGCTCTTTGTTTGATGGGCAAGGGGGAAGTGAAGACAACAGAATTAGGGCTTGACATGTCGAGTTAGATTTGTGGAGGGCTCTGAGAGGCCAAGGGGATGGTGGCAGGCAGCGCAGGATGCTGAAAGAGGGTACAGGACAAAGACCCTGATGGGCACACTCAGAAGTCTTCTCAGCAGTGGGATATCTTAAAGCCCCAGAAAAAGCTTCTTTTCTCTTCTCTTCTTTCTCTCCTCTTGGTTTTATTTCTCCTCCTTCTCATTCTCTTCTCTCCTCCTCCTTCTTCTCCTTTTCCTTATATTTGTCCCTGTCCTTGACTATTCTTCTTCTTCTTCTTCTTCTTCTTCTTCTTCTTCTTCTTCTTCTTCTTCTTCTTCTTCTTCTTCTTCTTCTTCTTCTTCTTCTTCTTCTTCTTCTTCTCCTTCTTCTCCTCCTCCTCCTCCTTCATCATCATCATCATCATCCTTTTTTCCTCCTCCTTTTTTCCTCCTCCTTTTAACATGGCATGGTCTTAAGGTCCTTCACCTTCCTGCTTGCTCTTCCCTGGGTCCTCTTCATCTCATACAGGTCACAGACCTAGAACTGGAAGGACCCTAAGAGACCATCTCATTGAGCTCTTGTTCAGACTTCTCTGCCTATTAATTCTGCATTTCCTGGTTTCTGTCTTTGTCTCCCCTGTTAGCATGTCAGCTCTTGCTGGACTCTGTGCAGACTTAGGGGTAACTTTTTACTTTATTTATTTTTCTCCCTTTTTTGCAAAATGGCTAATATGGAAATAGGTTTGGCGCGATTCCACATCTATAACTGATGTCGTAATGCTTATCTTCTAAGTGGGTGGGGGTGGGGGAGGAGAAACACAAAGGGAGAGAATTTGAAACTCAGAATTTAAAAAAAATGAATGTTAAAAATAAATATTGGGTTGATTTTTTAAAACATAAATACAATGAAAAGGAATGCCAACTCCTGGAGAGTAGGGATGGTTTCATTCTTTGTGTGCTCCACTTCCACTCCACTCCACTTTGACTCTGCTCATTGCAGGGCACATAGCAGGTGTTTAAGAGATTGCTTGGTTTTCCAGATGTGAAGACTAAGAACCAGAAATATTAAGGGTCTTTCTAAAGGTCACACAGGAAATAAGTGGTAAAGCCAGGATTTGAACCCAGGGCTCCTAACTCCAAATTTGGTACTCAGAGGAGGTCAAGTGAGATAATATTTGTAAGGCTTGGTACCAACCTTAGGTGCTTCAGAAATGCAAACTATTGTTGCTAGCATTCTCTCTCATTCCATTCAATGTGCTCAGGACTTTGATAATGTCAGTTAGCTGACCTTTCTCACACTTGTCCTTTGGGATGAAGCCAGCTGCCATGCCTCTTCCACCTTCAGGCAGGCCGTCCTTCCCCGGATCCTGCAAACATGTTGAGGGCCACTGGAAGCCTAGTAAACCATCCTATTGCTCACCCAACGGGGCCATCAGAATGTATATATATTTTAAGGTGTGAGGCAAAAGAGGAGCCTCTGTCCTGAACCCTTACTCTGTTTTTCCTGTATCTGGCAGTGATGGCTTTGATGCACAGCCCGAAGTTAATAACATAACCTCAATAGCCTGAGAGATCATCTCTCATTCTCAGGGAGGGAAGAACAATTGGCAGGTTGTACATCCATTTAGCCTACCATTTCCAAGGTCAATGACTAAATTATGAGCTTTTGCCTTGACCAGGACTATTAGCAAATGATGAAAATGTGTTCACTGTTTCTGCTTCCCTCTTGCACCTGTGATTTCATTCAGCAAACATTTATTAAGCACTTTGTGCAGGTTAACCCAGAAGAGCAGATGTTAAACTGAGAAGAAAGTGAGGATTCCAGTCTCCCAGCCCAGCGTGGCTGCAGTGGAGCAAAGCATTGGGGTGAACAGAACTGTGCCCAGTGAACTGGGGAGCCGACTTTGGACAGATCTCTTTGAAGAGGTGGGGGGGGGGGGCTCCTGGGCAGTTTGTCAAGGTTCATTCCTTCTCTTCAGAGGGTGAGGACTGGGTAAAGCCCCAGTCCAGCCACTTACCTTCTCACCTTGCTGGTCTTAATTACACCGCCACTTGATTATCCTTCAGAAGGACCTCACAAGGAGGAGGCTGGGACTCTGTCATTTAACTCAAGCCTTCATCTTCAAAACTCAAACACAATTAACAGTCACTAGTTATAATTAATTAATGACAGATTGCTTTTTTTCACCTTCAGCAAGAGGGAAGGTTACCTGCTTCGAGATAGACTCTTCTAAAATCCCTGATGGGCTTCAAAGTCAAGACAGAAAGATTCCCATCAGGAGATGACCTGGAAGACATATTTCTGAATGATGAAGCTGGCGAAGAAGGGAGGAGATTGTTGGACATATTGCTAACGTGGCTCCCTGGAACCAGAGCCTGGCTTCACACAGTACAAAAGGTCATGTGTCCATTCCCCAAGGGCTGCGTTGGTGTCTTCCCCTTTGGAGAAGCGTTTGGTGAGGAAGGAAGCCAGAGAGAGGGCAGCAGCCAGGCCCGTCTGGGAGGGGGGAGGGGGGTCCTGAGTGACCAGGAGCCCTTAGGAGTCATGACCTTTATGGACTCTTCAGGTATGAGGGTGGTTCCTTTGTGTTGGCCTCTGCTCACGGGTTCATTGATGGGGTGGCAGAGACAACTGGATTCTTTGCCAACCGATCAAAACTCACATGTTCAAAGGAAGACTGGTCCCCTGCAAAGGCCTCTAGACACAGCCCCAGACAGCAGCATTGATTTCTGGAGCTGCCCCATGAATGACTCATTTAGGACCCAAGACAAGAAAATCAGCCACGTTGATGCTTTTGTCTCTTCTTCCGTTGCAGTCCAGAAATAGGATGATGGCCTTACTGTTGTCCCAAATTAAAACCCCCTTCAGCAGGTGGAGATTGAGCCTGAGGAGAATACTTGGGTCTGGGCTAAAGGCTCCAAAGGCCATTCCCAAGGTGAGGAGCCCACTAGGGTCGAGGCAATGTTAGCTCCTGGAGTGAGGAATTGGAAAGGCAATGACATTCACCAGGTTATGGCAGAACCAGGGGATCTGTCATAGCCAGCTTCCTAGGTATAGATAGATGAAATGGCTGGATAAATGGGTGGATAGGTGAGTGATGAATAAGAGCCATGCATTTATAGTCACTCAGGAAGCAGTTACCATCCTCACACCCCCCATCTGGCCTTCCTCTCTCCTCCCCTGCTGCAAGGGGATAGGCTGCAGGGGCTCATTTGAGGAGGGTGAGAGCAGGCAGACATGAAGGGGGGCCAGTGTCCACAGGCCCTGCAGCTGTGGAACAGTTTCATGCTGCACCTCCTCACCTTGGTCCTGAGTGCAAGAGCCCAGTCCCTGCAAGGGCATGTGGCCAATGGAACACCCTGGTGGAGACCGGCTACAACCTCAGGACTGGGAGAGCCACAGAAGGGACTATAGGAGTCCAGCAGCCGGGACATAGGAGGCCAACACAGAGGCTTATCTCATGCAGTACCAGAGGTAGCAGCAGGGTGAGTTCACCAAAGGATATTAGGGCCCCCCATGAAATGGGGCATGAGTTGCCCCTCCATGTGAGTGCTGAACTCATCTGTGCTGTCCATATGTGGGACCTTCCACCAGGGTCCCTGTGTGTGTGTGGGATGAAGTGTGAGCCCCAGGCTTGTGGGGAGAATGCAGCCCTTGCCCTTCCCCCAGAGATGTGGCCACCCAGCCTTGATGGGGCTGAGAGGTTCTGCCTGCATTACCCCGAGTGCTGGAAGTCTCCAGCTTCTTTTGACCTGGAAAGGAATGGCCAAGCCACAGAGAAGTGGTGCTCAGACCCACAGAGGAGAGGGGGGCTCTGGGCTCTGCCCCTGCCTCTCCTTTTCTGAACAAGTGACTTGTTGGTGACTGAACAGGGTGGAGAGCTCAGCTCATACAGATGTGGGAGTGACGTGGGGGGTGCTTAGAGAGGATCTGGGGGAGTTTAGTGACCTGGGGTATATTTGTGTCCCAGCCTGCCCAGGAGCCCCAGGGAAGGTCTCTTGAGGAAGGGTCAGATATGAATCAATGTTGGGGCAAACCAGACTCAGGATGCAATTCGAGGGTAAACCCTGTTTGTCTGGGACTTTGCGATTGTTCCCTATGGAATCTTCTTAATAACTGCCTGGTCTGTATTGTGGGGACAAAGAAGTGATCAAGAGGACAGCCTGTCACATGGTGCTGCTGAGGGCCTCTGATGCACCAGAGAGGGTTGGGAGTCTGGACACTGGGCCCTAGTCCTGGCTCTTCCACTGATTCCCTGGGGAAATCTGTGTTACCCCTGATCCTACCTAAGACAATGGGGATCAGAAGCAAATATTTGGACCTGGAAGGACCTTTGAGGTCATTGGGTTCAGCCTCTCCATTTTCTAGATGAGAAGGATGAGATCCACAAAGGCAGGATTCCCCTCCAGGCACCTCTGTCTCCACAGCCAGCACATTTTGCCCTGCAGCCCACGAGCTGGGCTAAGTGATCTCTACGGACCCATCCAGTTGGCCAACATGCCATGAGGCTCTGCATCTCTACACATCAGTACCAGATAAAAGGTTATGGTCGATGGGTAGAGCCACGGAAGATTCCCGACTCCTCCTTCAGGGCTCTTCCTAAGCCCAGGTTGAGCAGCCCACTTTGAGGTGCTAACAGCCCCTGACTGGGATCACACTAATAAATAAAAGTTAACCACTATGTTGAGTAGAAACATCAGCATGGATGCCCTTAGGCAGAAGCATCAGCTCAGTCCCTACCAAATACCTACTGTCTAGTGACCGAGCACTGTGCTAGGCACTTGGGAGGAGGATGAAACACCTGCCCTCATGGAGCTAACTGTCCACTGCTTGCGATGGGAATAAAGACTTCTTGATTGAAATCTGCCACGACATATTGATTTGTCCTGTGCCCACATCTCCAAAGAGAGCAGCAAGGTTGCCCGTCCTGCATGGACTAGAAGAATCTACTTTCACTCTCCCAAGTAGAATGCCCGAGGATCGCACAGATTCCCTGCCTTGGTCAGTTCTTTCACTCTGAATGATGCTGCCAGCGGAAGCCAGTGCAGAGGATTAGGAAACCCCTCCCAGTCGGATACACTGGGCTTGGTGGGGTTGGGAAGGAGGATGAAGGAGAGAGTTTTGGGGGAGGGGAGCCTCCATCCAAGCTCTGGATCCCATTATTGACCTCTATCATGCCCTGCTCCCTGTTGTAAGCAGTCTGGTGACTAGCCCTAGCCCTAAATGCGCTTATGGACCACCACTCAGAGGCATGTTTTTAAATGTATAAAATACAATAATAAAATACATAGGATCACAAAGGAAATCAATTATATTGAATATATATGGATATATTTTTTAAAGTGCCAAGTTCCTGGGTGCCAAGGTCAGATGGCTCGCTCTGGGTCCCCGGGAACAGAGTTGTAGCCAGCTGATTCCCTGGGTTGGGGGTTGGCCTCAGGGCGAGGGGAGAGTCAGTGGATCATCCTGGAATCACCCTAACCCCAGCTGGCCTGTCCTGGGGATGGAGGCTCCTGGGAGATGGCAGGGGAAGCATGATCGCTGGGCCCACATCCAGAGGTGTGGAGTTAGTGAAGTTGCAGGTTGGGGACGCACCAAGGATAAAGATGGGCCATTTCATTAGCTCTGGAAAGGACCAGGACCTTGTCAGTGCAGGCAATGCCCCAGGCAGCTCCCTCCATCAGTGAAGATGGACCCAGGCCCAATTGTGCCCTCATAGTTCCATACCAGGGAGTTTCCTGGGCTTTGAGAGGTTAAGGGACCAGCCCAAAGTCCCCCCCATGAGTAGCAGTGGAGGCAGAATGTGGAAGCGGCTCTCCCCTCTCTGATCCATTCCCCTGCATCCCTGGCCTGCCTTGTAGCCACAGCGTGAAGAACGGGGGGGGGGGGGGATGGGCAGGGCGGGAGGGGGAGGGGGGTGTCTGTGGCTTGGCGCAGCCTTAGGGCTGCATCTAGGGAGTCCAAGCCCCAGTGAGCAGGGCTTTAGTGCATCAGGCAAGGCTGACCTCTCCCTGCAAATTAGGGATGAGCAAGTAGAGGAGAGCCCTGCTGCCACCTGCTGGAAGTCTGAGGCACAGCTGAGCAAGCAGTGGGACCCCAGCAGCGGCTAGGAGCTGCAGAGGAGAGCCTCCCTGCACAGAGAGCTGGAACAGCTGTGGACCCAGACAGGATGAGCGGGGCCCATCTGGAGCCTGGTGGGAAGCACTGACTGAGGAGCATGGCCACAGCACAGAGGGTAGCTTGTGGGATAATGCCCCACTGGGCGCCAGGTCTAGCGGGTGGCATGGTACATCCATGCTCCACGAGCCCTGCTTTGGAACAACATCCTCTGAGCCTCGCGAACCCTGTGCTTGGAGCGGGGGGGAGGGGGGGACAACGCATTCTTGTGGGCAGTTGTGGAGAAAGGACATGCCTAGGTTGTCTCAGCGGACAGCAATGAGTCAGAAAATTCCTAGAGAGTGACTCTGGGCCTTCCCCTGCTTGCCAGGTCAGCAAGGGCAAAGCGCAGAGGCAGAGGTTCAAGCCCAACTGCCAGTCTCAGACTCCAGTCTCAGTCGTGAAACTGGACAGATGAGGCAGGAGCACCAAAGCTCCCCTTCCCCCCAAGACTTCCTTTGTAGGCTCAAGATCTTCCTGGATGCTTCTGGCTTGCCCTTGGAGAGCTAGCCTTGCAGGAGCATGTGCTCAAAGCAGGTCAGAGCTGCCCACGGGGTGCTTGATGGCCACCTAGTCCAATTCCCATCCATACAGGCCCTCGTGTTTTTTTTCAGGTGAGGAAACTGAGGTCCACAGAGGCCAAGTGACTGTAGGCAAGTACTTACCCTGCTTCCTTCACGGTGGTTCTGAGGGCCTCATGAATGGAGCTGTTGGAGTTAGAAGCACTGGCCTTGGTGTTCAGGGGGACCCTATGGCTGTGTGATTCTGGGTGAGTCACTGACTGTCTCTGAGCTCCAGGCAACCGAGACTTTCAAACCCACCATCAGTAAAACTGCGTTGGAAGTTACCCCATAGTCTCAGGTCTGCCCTTGGCCATGATGATTCTGGTTATTGGCATCCGGTGGGCCCCTCACCCAAGGTGGCTCTTGAAGGCTCTGCCTTTGAACTGAAAAGTTACACTGCCACCCTGACTCAGACCAGACCCATCACAAGGGTGGGCTCTGTGGGAGGAATCCTTCCCTGTCAAACAGGCTTCCAAGGAAGAGAGGGGGACTGCTATCCAGTAGTTGAAGGGAGGGCCCGAGGGGATTGAAGGCCTAACTCACTCCCCAGCTAGAGCTGCCTGGCCTCCAAACGGCCAGCTCACCCTCAGTTTGGCCTAGGCATGCCCTTTCCGTTGCTCAACACAGACTGAAAGACGTCAGGCAGAGCCTTGGCCTAAGAGGGTAAGGTCCAAACCTCTGCCCCTGGGACTCGGCAGGAAAGCAAACGGCCAGCAGGTGGCGGCATTGGCAAGGTGATGGACCAGGGATGCTGAAGGGCTGCAGGGGCGGAGATGATGCCCAGAGCAGAGGTTGCCACTGGACCGCTCCCTCCCGCTAGGGAAGTTGCCTAACCCAGCTCCAACCGGCGCAGGCGGGCGGCGCCACAAACTGGCTGCTCTGCAGGCAGCGCTAACAGGAGCCTGCCTTGTTCACCGCATAGTAGGAAAGGGGCACCCAGCAAAGGAGACTGGGCGCGCCTCGCTGCCCTGTGGCAGCGGAGGCTGAGGAGTCTACGCTTCATTTACAGCCGGGCCACCCCAGGAACACTGGCCCGGGGCGGAGCCTGGGGGACCCCGGGGGGCCATGAACGGGGTCTTCAAGTTCGCCAAGGGCTATTCGGTCAAAGAGGGCCCCGACTGGCCGGTTCCGCTTGGCCCCGCCGGGGAGGCTGAGGGGACGCACAAACTTCCAACGATTCGAGCAGACCCAAGTGAAACAAGCCCGAGGGCTCAGAGTGGGTGGATGAGCAATGGCCCGCTATAGGTGGGACCGGAAGCCTCTGGGGGCGCTTGCTAGCCCTCGGAATCTGGAATAGCCCTCCCTTCTTAGCCTAGAGTGGCCCATCTTTTTAAGACCAGCAGTCTACCTGGAGGTTCATTGGCAGAGAGAAAGGGATTTATCCAGGGATAAATAGCCCGCAATGGCAGACCCATGCCGACGAACGGGCCCACGCCGATGGGCAGAGAGCAATTTGCGAAGAGGAGCTCCAAAGTCACGGAGGAATGAAACGGTCCCATGGAGAGGCAGGACACGTAGACCGACAGTGCTTCCCGGCCCCGCCTGCCCATTGGCTAACCCTAAATGGGAAGGTCCCCCACCCACCTCGGTCAGAGCTCTGGGAAGACGTGCGGCCCGGATGGGCTACAATCTTCAGACCCCTTGGATTATATGCCAACGAAAGCTGTCATTGAAAAACGCCTCGTGTCTTCTCAGGGCCGGCTTCCTAAAGATGCGCTCGTTTGTTTCGTTTTGGGGGGAAGGGGCTTTATGTGGGGCGCGGGAGGAAAGGACACGAGCAGCACTTTAAGGTAAAGCCTGGGGGGCACAAGGAACCAAGTACAACGATTTGGGGCTTCTTTCTGCCCCTGGCTTTCTAGAACTAGTCGTTTCCCTAAGTCGATGGCCAAAGACTTTGAAACAACTCCGTGTGCAGTATTCCAAGTGCCACAGCTGGCTTCAGGTTTCTCTAGAAACCAGCCCATAGTGCAGCCACCGGCTCCTTGGGTCACGCTCTCCCTCTGGGGACTGAATTCTCCTGCCTTCTGACACAACTCTCACAGCTCACACCAGTTCCTTTAACAAGCACCACCCCCTCACCCTCTGCTTCCTGTGGGCTGTTCTTGTCTGAGGTAGACTGAGTCTGCATGGGGCAGTCAAGAGGTCAGGGGAAGTTGCACCGTCTTTAACAAAGAAAGTCTGGTTGAAACACTGCCTGTGGATTGATCGGTCCGTCCGTCCACCCACCGGTCCAGCCGCGTCACGGGTAAGAGAAAAAAGTCATTCACCAGACACTACAAAGCATTTTTTAGAAATAGGAGGCACACAGTAGAATTCCGCAACTTACTGCATAGGTCTTGGGCTAAAAAAGGTCCAAAGTATAAAAAGGCACCATCTGCAGGCCACGAGCTTCGTGGGAACTTCATCTGATTCCTAATACTCGACTCCACACGTGGGGGCTCCACACGGCCCTGGGGACAGGGGAGAGCACATCTTTCTTTCATCAGAAGTCAGGAGGGGAAAGGTCTCTACCGAGTGGGCTGAGAGACAATGCAAGCCTAACTCCGCTTGGCCACAGCTCCTCTTGGCAAACTGGACCTAGGCCCCTCTGCTCCTGCTCAGGGCCTCTAGCCGTACACTGCCACTAACATCGAATGGATGGGGCAGAGGAGAGTTCCCGTGAGCCACGAGCTCAGGGCTCCACTGCCCTTCTCTGCTGATGGACGTCCTCTGAGAACTGTGACCAGGAGGTAATCTCTAAAGCATCTGTCCAGTGGGGGTGAGGTTTCTGTGAGACTGGACTTACGTCCCAGGACAGGAATGAAGCCCAGGCCTCCAGACTGGGGGCCACGGCCCTTCCTTCTGCCTCTCCGCTTCAAGACCACAGTGTAGCCCAACGTTTTCTTTCGCAGAACTACTCCTAATGGGGGCAGTGTTGGAAAGACCTAGAAAAATGGATTTTTTAAACAGAGCCGAAAAATCCAGTGACTCTACCGACACCTTTTCTAAGGTAAATCTTTTGAAGTTGACAGGTCCTGTTTGACCTACTGGAATAGGCGATGGGACCAAGGATGGGAAAAAGTTCAGCTGAAAAACACTTTACAAATAGTCCCAGTCTTGGCCGTGGCTCTGAGCCCTTGCGTCATCCTCGCCGCCTCTGCGGTCGGTGACAGACAAGTCAAACGGGGTCTGAGAGCTCCACAACAAGCCTGTGGAGGCTGCACTGAGGTGTGAGTAAGCAACACTGGCTGCTCAGAATGACACTGGAATTCAGAGGCATTCTCTTCTCACTGGACAGGACAAACCAAACTCTGAAAACCTGCCATGGGCCTTGTGGCTTGGGAGATACCTCACCTGATCCCAACGGGAGCACCACAGCTTAGGATCCACCCTCAGGGGCAGACCCCATGTCCACATGGCTCAGGGAAGCATCTGGTAGAGCCTTGGCGCACCTCACAAAAGCCAAGAGCATGTTCTGGGACCTACATAGCTTGACTTTTGTAATCTTCATACTAAAAGGGGAGAGAATACAGCTCTTTGGTCATTTGTGTGGTACCCACAGGGGGGCCCCTGTTCTGGCCTCAAGGCCTTTTAGAGAGGGGCAGGGATCAGGGCTTTCAGGCTCCTCTCACCCAGCACTGCTCCCTTTACCCAGGATTAAACAGTGACTTAAAAACTGGACAAAATGCTTGTGAAGAGCCTCCCAGTCACAGAAAATACATCCCCTTGGACATCAGGACACTTATCACTGAAATGTGCTGACCAGGCCAAAATCAATTCCTCCAGACAAAGGTTTTCCTGTAAACACAGGCCAAGAGAGTAGAGCCCACAACTGATGACCAGCCAAACCCTGGAGGACAAGACTGGGTCTCCAGAGTTGATTCCCCTTATATCCAAGCTCCTCTCTGAGAAGTAATAGCTGGGTCTGCCCTCCCTGGGGCCAGCCACTTAGCTGACCACTCAGGGCCTCCTGAGCCATTCCATACCATCGGCTGGCCTAACCAGTGTTCAGGGCACAGGCAGGGGGTGCTGTGATGGAGAAAAGCCACCCCTGGCCCTGGGTACAGGTGTGCCAGCATGGCAGCGGTGCTCCCTCAGTAGGCGATTCTCCAGTGGGTTGGCTGCTCACACTGCTGTTCTTGGTCCCCACAAAATCGGTTGTAGGTTGTTTTGGGGTCCAGGCCCAGAATTTCTCTCTCCTCATGAATCCGAAAGGAGAATGTGGACACGGAAGTGCCGATAAAGAATCTGCAGAAGGATGAGAGCACAGCCATGACAGCCGCCTGCTGGGATTCACACACACACACACACACACACACACACACACACACACACACACACACACACACGTGTACTCACACACATGCACTCACACACACACACCCCTACACAGAGAAGTACACGCATATGTGTATGCACACATACACACATGTACACAGACCCGTGTGCTCAGACATGTGTGCTCACACACATGCACTCACACATGTACATACCCCTACACAGAGAAGCACACGCATGTGTATGCACATACACACATACAAAGACACGTGTGCTCACACAGAGACACACACATGCACTCACACGCACACACCCCTACACACACAGAATCACCATAAACCCAGAGCTCTCTCCTTTGTCCCCTCCTCCTGTCTCACACCGTAACTCCAGGTCAGTCATGCCCTCCCTCCTTGTGGCAGATTCCATCCAGTCACAATCGCTAAGTCCGTCTTCTAAGTTGTCTCATGGTCACCAGTAAGTGGGGAGCTGGGGAGAGACTGGGGGCACCTGAGGGAAGGATGAGGGGAGGTGTGTCCTGGGTATGAGGAAAACGGCCCAGAGCCAAGAGATGGAGCGCCGAGAATGGGAATGGCTCGGAGCCTTCAAGGCCAGGAAGTGATGGGGAGGGTGCTGCTCCTGGTCTAGGGTCAGCTCTGTGTCTTGGGAAGCCATAGCTCTAAGGAATGGAGAAGGGAAAATTTAGAATCAGAAGTCCAAGCAAAAGGGGGAGAAGTTGGGAAGAAAGAAGACGGAGACGATGAGGAGGCAGAAGAGATGGAAGAAAGAGGTCGGCCTTCCTCCATCCCTGCCCATCATCCCTCCCTGTGAGACTGTACCCAGGCTTGTGACCATGGAGTCATCTGTCTCCTTCCTGTCCCAAAAGAAACAGAAGTCAGGAGAAGGGGCTGGGCTCTTCAGGGGCTGCTGCAGTGGAGAGACGTCTCTGAATCCTGTTTGAGCCTCACCCACAACCCTGAGAAGCCAATGCTTCCATTTTACAGATAAAGACACTGAAAGAGAGGTGAGAGCCTTGCTCGAGGTCCCAGATTCAAAACCAAGTCTTCCTGACCCCAAAGACCATGTTCTGTGCACCACGCCAGGCTGCTTCTCAATCCAGAGCATTGCCCAGAAGACACACAGCAAAGGCCAACAAGGAGGACCTGAGCTCAGGGGAGGCACCTAAGGCGAATACTGGGACCCAGGAGAGCTGATGACATCCCTGAGAAAGTACAGAACACCTAGGCTTGAGGGGAAGAAGAGGGATGAGCTAGTGAGCGAGACAAAGGAGCCACCAAAGGGGTGGGAGAACCACGGGGGGCCAAAGTCAAAGAAGCCAGTGGGGAAAGGGGCTGGTTGAAAGTGCTGGAAGCTGCACAAAGGTGCCCAAAAGGTCACAGAAGGTGAGGGGTCAGCAGTGAAGGGATTGCCTGGAACCCTGAAAGGGTCAGGAAGTGGCAGGGGAGGGCGGGGAGGGAGTGCCGATGACCCCATGAGCTGGAGAGAGGGATGGCATGTGCCAGGATTTGGGGTTCCATCAAGGAGGATGGAGCAGCCCTGTATGTGTCTGGAAGTGGCAAATAAGGAGAGCTCAAGGATGAGTGACGAGGAGCCCTCTTGGTGAAGAAGGGAGGGGATGGGAAGTCCTCACTTTTCCCCATCCAATCTCCCCTGATGCCAGCGAAGGCTGAGTTCTAGACTGGGCTCCTCATTCTGCCTTAGACCCCATCTCTGCGATCCCAGGCAAAGTCACACACGAGACACACCGTCAGACTGTGAGCAGGGAGAGAGGGACACGGCTGAGGCAAGGACTCACCGGGCATGGCTACAGATCCATTGGTCGATGATAGCTACGCCGCCATCTTTGTAGAGCTCCAGCTCCTCCCAAGTGGGCTCAAACCTCACCATTTCAGGAAGCAGCCTCTTGAGCTCTTCACATTCTGAAAGGAGACGACAAGATTCTGGACTTAGGACAAGGTCCGTTGTGAGCCACTAGGCCCGAGGCTTTGGCTAGACACAAACAGGACACCAAGAAGTGGACCCAGGGCCATGAAGGCCAATGAAGGTCTTCCACTTGGGGGACAAGGTGAGGAAACATTAGAAAATGAACCAGCCAACCCAGCCTTCTTTTCACCAGTGACAGGTTTGATAAAACAAGATTCCAGAGTCTAAGGGATGGCCCAGGTCTCCCCTCAACTGAAAGCAAGGACTTGTGAGAGACCCCCGGGGAAGGGGGAGAGTCACCATCCTGTATAACATACCCTTCCTAACTGCATCTGTTGCTACAAACACCCTGTCCAGCTTGTGGGTCTCCATAAGGCTCCGGATGGTTTTCACTGCTCCTTGCAGACTGGGCACATCTTCTCTGTGACCCCAGATAAAGTCCTTCCTTCTGAGGTGTACTGCGAGGTAAGGACCACCCAGGGAGCTGCCCAGCTTTACCTAGCAGAGAACAACCAGCACATGCTGTAACTGGAATACAACAGCAACGTTTCAGAGTCTCCCTTTGGGCACAAGCTCAGCCCAGCTCAGCCACATCCAAAGGGGCCCAGGACCCCTGACCAGGTGGGTTCAGTTCAACTTGAGCATTTGGCCAACAGAACCATTTTATTTAAGGAGAGGAGGATTAAGGGGAGAAGCTGGTTCTCATTTATTTAAATCTGACAACCAGGAGTTGGGTTGAAATGACAGGGAAAACATTTATAAAGAGCCCCTAGTGGCTAATTAAGAGAGAGAAATTTTAATCTGAGGCAGTGAAATGGAACATGTTCCAAGAGGAACTCCCCCACCATGTAGTGAACCTGGGCCAGCACCCAAGATCTACAAGATGGCTGTCACAAGACAATGCCACGCCTTCATGCGCAGCTCTGACCTCTGTTGTCTCACAAGCTTGGCATGTGGGCAGGGGCTGGGAAGGCCCAGGAGGGTGACAACTGTACAGTCATCGTGTCTGGGATGCTGGCCCGGGGAGGATCATAAAGTACTGGTGGTGAATGTGGGCGCAATTGGGTGACATCCCATGGTGGAAGGGCAGAGGGTTTAACATGGGAGGAATCAGAGGAGCAGCACAGGACCCTCCAGGGGAAGGAGAAGACAGTGCCACAAATGACCTTCATCTTTGTCCAGTCTTCATTGTAAGTGATCTTGTCCGCCTCATTGGTGGAGTTCAAGTACTTGCTTCTGAAATCGTCGCCCACCACGCGGAGGTGTTTGGCAAACACCATACTCCGACGGGTCTGTCAGAGGCAAACACTGATGAGCAAAGGCCTTGCCACCAGGATGGCCCCAAAGCTCTAGTGTGTGACCACTGCAGGCTTATCAAAACCCCAAAGGGTAAGGATATAAATGCTTAAAACACGTCCCATCTCCCAGCACAATCACACATCACCGCCATCTTGTGTCTGACATTTCTCCAGGCACTTTTTAGACTTTGTGAAAACTTCTCTCATCCTAAGATGGACCATCCACAGAATGGGGCTCTGACATGACCCTACAGAAGAGGTGGAGGAGAGATGAGAGGGCCATGGCGCTCATGCCAGGCGGCCCTGATTTATTTGTTAAAACTAACAATTTATTATTCAAAACTCACAAAACAGAAGAGGTATAAAATGAATGCCAATAACTGACCTTTCAAGTGCTGTCTTTTGTAAGTCTGCAGCACTTCTACCTATGAAGCTATGAAAAGCTTCCCACTGCACTAAGACTTTTGCCTAGGAAGAATTAGTACCAGCCCAACCACCTCCTCCAGAACTCCACATGGTGTGTTCCTACCTGAGCTGCTTCCCTGCTGAGCCATCAGGGCCACTGAGCTGAACTGGGCAACCCACCCAGGAAACCAGAGCAGAGGCCAGATGAAGACCTGGCATCTCCTTCAGCTGCATCCCTGCTGGCCCCACTTGGGCCTTTTCCCATCATCCTGAGCCCCTCGCACTCCCCACTCCACCCCAGATCCCTGAGGTCTGCACTGTCTTATCTCACGACTTCAAACTCCTGAAGCCTGAGACCCATGTTCATGTCAGGAGTCTTTAGGGAGAAAGAGAGAGAAGAGAGAGAGGAGAGAGGGAGAGAGGGAGGGAGGGAGAGAACTCGGGTGGGTATTAAGCATTTTCAGAAGGGAGGGCCTCATTCACACAAAGAGGATCAACGTTCAGAGAAAAGAACAAAACGCACTGAGCACACAGTTCTGCTGAGTACATTTCCATGTGAGGTGATGTCCAAGGCCCTTGCCGCTGTCCTCTAGATGTGTGGGGCTCCAGGTTACCTGAGAACTCTAGCAGAACTACGTGTGTGCTCAGCAGTAATAAAGAGGCAGCTGGCCATGGAACTCAGTCATTCTGGCAGGACTGCAGCCCCCTCCAGTCCACTTGTCCATCAAGACCCCTGGCAACAGCCTCTGGAGTAGACAGGTGGCAAGGGCTCACAGGCAGTTGCATGCACCTCGTCATCAGCCCAATCACAGCATTAGCGAAAGCACAAAGCTCACAAAGGAATTTCTTTTCTATGGTTCTCTTGGAATTTCTAGTCCTATCTACCCCCTGTAACATGGCTGACAAGTAGCAGAATCCACTCACAGAGCTCCAGGGAGGCACAGCCCATTCCCCAAGAGGACAACAAGGCCACCCGCCCCGGTGGCTCTGACTCCTCCCCTCGTGGGATCAATGAGGATATGGCCAGGTCCATTTCCACCGGACTGGCTTTCACATACTTGACTATGAGTCTTCCTCTTCCAGGTTCCCCCTCCCCAGGCTGACTGTTCAGAAGCCTGGTTTTGAGGCCCTTCCTCCCCAGTGCCTGCCTCTGGACACTCTGGGCCCTGACTACCCTCCCTATGCTGTGGCACCCACAGGCTCTTACTGTTCATTCTCCTGTGACTTAGACAGTAAATGTTATCCTATCTTAAACGGGCCAGGAAAACTCTGCTTCTCCTCCTGAGGTCTCAAAGCACAATGTACCCCTCCAAGAATACAAGGGAAAAAGTCACCCACACCCTAAGAGGGCTTGAGTTGGGCCTTAAGGAAGGCCCAGAACTCACAGATCCAAGTAAGACTGAGGCAGCTCTGGACTCCACCTCCTAGGACTCAGGGCTAGAAGCCTCCTTGTCGGGGTGCTGCCAAGGGCACCTGACTTACGGCCCTCTTTTAACAAAGCAGCCCTGGGCCTCAATCACTCCCAGCCTGTGGCTCAGAACTCTGGGCTCCCCCCAACCCCCAGTGTCAGCTGCCTTCCATTTTCTCAGGCTGTGGTTTACAACCGACTCACTGTCAGGCCAAAAAGGCAAATAAACTAGGGCCAGGCTTAAAGATCGGTTTGCTGGCACTATTTAGAAACAAAGCAAAAATATAAACCATTTGTACCCAACTGTCCGAGACCAGGCGATACTCACATCCCAATACTCTTTCCCTCCATAGTGGTCGTGAAGGAGATTTTCGGCCCGGTCTAGCATCACTGATCTAGTTTAGGATCATTCAAAAAGAGAAAGAGAGACCGGTGACATCTTCTTTCACAAAACAATCAAATTCCTGCTTGTTTCAAGCTCATTTTGCTCTCAGGAATTGCCCAAGCCTCCCACAGCCCCTCTCACAATCTCCTTAAAGACAGCTCCTCCATTTCCTCCCAAGGGAAATAAAAAAGACCCTCAAGGCGGGCAAAGCCCATCCCAGAAGTGTTCTGCTCTGCTACCAAGCCCCACCAGCAACTGCTGAGGGAGGGAGGGAGGGAGAGATGAAGGGAGGGAGGGATGGAAGGAGGGAGGGAGAAAGGGATGGAGAGATAGAAGGAGGGAGAAAGGGATGGAGAGATGGAAGGAGGGAGGGAGAAAGCAAGGAAGGGAGAAAGGGAGGAGGGAGGGAGAGATGGAGGAAGGGAAGGAAGGACGGCCTTAACCTCCCCAGTGTTCTCCACTGATCAGCACAGGATGATGTGGTTTCTGGGGGAAATTTTCTACTCCAACCCAGCCTTGTCACACATCTAGTGCCAGGGAGGCCCATGTATTCCAGGAGTTATTAGCCCAGGGCCAAGGTCATTTAGTGACAGCTAGCTTTAACATCTTTTCTTCAAGTGTATCATTTCAACATCTGAATCATCACAATGGAACAGCTCTGATGACCTCCAACCAACACATATGTAGGAGGGGGCCAAAGAGCCCCTGCCCTCAGGAAGCTCCCATCTAATAGGGAAGGGAATACCTGGACAAATCTGTACAAAGCGAGACCTCAATGGGGCAGGGTGGGAAGGCCCTGGAGTCCACAGGGGCTGGGGAGGCTTCCCGGAGAAGGGGTGACTTCAGGAGGACCCTGAGGGAGACTCGAGAGCTCAGCCGTCAGAGCACAGGAGGGAGAGCCTTCAGCCTTCAGGAAAGGCTGGAGACGATGCCCAGAGACAGAGATGGGGGCTCACTCCCGGAGCAGCTGGAAGGTGGGACACCGAAGGACACACATCAGGGGCTAGAGTGTGAGAAGACTAGAAAGGGAGGAGGGGACAGGTGAGGAAGGGATCTGAAAGCCAAGCAGAGCACTCTGCACTAGCTCCTGGTGGTGACAGGGAGCTCAGGGCTTTGGCCCTGCTCCTCAGGAAGATGGCTTTGGGGGCTGAGGGGAGGCTGGCCTGGAGGGGGTAGGGCCTGAGGCAGGCAGACCCTCCCCAATAACCCAGGTCTGCACCAGGGTGGTGACTATGGGGGTGCACTGCAGAGAGAGGCTGTAGAGGGGACAACAAGCCTTGATGCCGTACTGGATGTGGACAGTATGAGAGCTGGGAATCCAGTGTGACTCTTGGGTAGAGAGCTTGGGAGACTGGGAGGAGGGTGGTGCCCCCTACAGCAACTGAGAAGGAAAGAGAGTGTTAGGGGGAAAGAGGACGAGCTCCACTTTGGACAGACTGTGTTTAAGACGGCTGCTGGACGTCCAGTGTGAGACGTCTGAGAGGCGCCTGGAGAGGTGGGCACAGAGCAGGGCAGGAAAGGTCGATCTGAGAATCATCTTAAATCCCTGGGACCTGAGGAGATCCCCAGGGGAAGCGGTCTGGAGGGAGAGGAGAAGGGGACTCAGGGCAGAGCTGAGGGACACCCGTGGATAGAGCGTGTGACCAGGAGGAGGGTCCAGCAAAGGAGCGGCCAGGGAGGGAGGAGGAGAACCAGGAGAGAGTGGGGTCCCCAAAACTGTAGAGCGGCCAGAGTGTCTGGGAGGAGAGTGACCCACAGCGTCCAGGGCTGCAGAAGGGACAAGGAAAATGGGGGC
>CM053584.1:395537285-395555076 GCA_028627135.1 Pseudochirops cupreus | reverse complement strand
CGGCCAGAGTGTCTGGGAGGAGAGTGACCCACAGCGTCCAGGGCTGCAGAAGGGACAAGGAAAATGGGGGCTGAGAAAGGCCACTGAGGTCACCGGTCACTGTGGAGGGGGCAGTGCTGGTGAATGGTGGGCTCAGAAGCCAGGCTGTAAGGGGTTAAGAAGAGAGTGAGAGAAGGGAGAGTGGAGGCAGCTGGTATAGACGGGCTTTGTGAGGAGTTTCACCACAACAGGCAGAAGACCACAGGAGCAGAGTGAGCAGGCACGGGAGGGCTGATTGAGGGTTTGTTCAGGATGGGGGAGACACAGGCCTGTTCATAGGAAGGAGGGAAGGAGCCAGTAGACGGGGAGAGCCTGGAGATAAGTGGAGGGGGAATGACAGAGGAGATGGGATGTGACAGGATTGCGCAGCCAGGAGTAAGGCCACTCCTCATGGGAGATGAGGGCTGAAAGCACACGGCATTGACATCAATGAGCACATGTTTGCTCACCAAAGTGCACACTCTTTATGCCCAGGAATCAGGCCTGTTTGCAGCAGTTCTAGTTTGGGGGCCCCCAAACCTAACAGTTAACAGTTCTGGCTTCAACATTTAACCAGCGACATTTTAGTTCAAAGGTCATGGCAAACAGAATTGGGGAATGCTGAGTTCGGAAATCACATAAAGAATGTGTCCAAAAGAAAGGCAGGGAGATTCTGAGGGGAACCTTCCTCCCTGCTCAGCTCCCAGGGTGTAGGCCTCAATGGCACTATCCTAGGGCAGGTGCGGCAGAAAAGGCCCTGGGAGCTGCAGCCCCGTGTCCTGGGGAGGCACAGCACAAGAGAGAGAGGGACAGGAAGCCTGAGAACCTCATCTCCCTCATATCCCCCCACCAAGGCTGTGGGGCTGTGCGGAAGTCCCCCCGCGGCCCGGGGCTCCATTCCCAAGCTGAGCAGATGGACAGGTGTCCTGGGTGACCTCGAGGGTTTCTCTCAGCACCTAAGCTCTAGGAATGTACCTCAGTACCGTGAGCAGCAGGTCAGAGAGCTGTGAAAGAAGAGAAATGAAGGATGCACCAAGGCTGGAGAAAAAGAAGACATGCGCCTTTCTGTGATCGCACCACCAAGACCTCACAGTAAGCAATGATTCGGCCTCTACTACCACAGATGTGGCCGTGGTGTGGTGGGGGAGACATGAAGAAGTGAGGCCTGCTCCCTCCCTTCGAGGCCCCATTGTCCCCAAGTGGACCCCGGCATCGGAGGCTCCACAGAGTCAGCCCATGAGACCACGGGAGAACCCAGGGTCACGTACAGTGAGACCAAACAAAAACATATGGGAAGAGCCCAGGTCAGACCTTCCTCAAGACAGAGAGAAATGGGTGGAATAAACAAGGCTCAGTAAGGAAAGGAAAAATGGAGTGAACAAAGTTCTCCTTCCTGCACCCTTACTCTCCACAGGAAAGTCCCCTGTTGGCCTGGGCCTCCTCCACGCCTCTGAAGGCTCTGTGCGACACCAAGATTCTCCCCATGTCCCGGGGGAGGCACTCTGCCTGAGCTGACCTGCCCCTCCACTGTGCCCTCCTTAAGACCCAGGACTGAGGCTCTCGCGCAGAGAGCGTGGCTCCACTCTTAGATGCCGTGGAAAGAAGTGTGACACGGGAGCTTTGGGTGCTCCTAGGCCCTTGTCCACACAGCAGCCCCAGCTGCACACTTGTTCCACAAAGCTGATGCCCCTCTGCCTTGGGGGAGCTCTGTGGTGCATTAGAAGACCCCCGAATGGTCTGATCCCCAATGAGGTCTGTCCCGGCCTGCTCTCCTTTCTTCTCTATGGAGATCTTGAGGCCCTAGCCAGGCAGGAGGCTACCCCAAGAAGGGACCAAACCCTGGACTCCCCCTGCCCTTCCCTTCATCAGCACCTCCTGGGGCCAAGCACATAGCAGAGATCTGGAGCTGGGGGGGACATCAAGGGCTGCCCTGCCCAGCACATCCTAAGCAGACATTTCTACGCTCAGACCATGCCCCCTCCACAGCAGACATCCAGCAGATGCTGACTGACTGACAGGCCACTCCAGTCGCTTACCGGGCTGACGTGTTCTTCAAAAGCACAGGGGCGATGATGGAAGCAGAACCTTGGACAGACAGACATGAAACATTCAACCCTCTTGTTTCTTCATAGCCCCAGAACCATCCTCTGTGGGGAAAACAGACAGAAGTGTGGCTGATGCACACGCCAGCACACTCACGTCCTGCCCGCCCCCCCCCCATGAGAACCCCTCAATGGGCCGCAAGGCTTGGCCTGGGGGAGCGTGGCATTCTGGGAAGTGGCTAGTTATTCCAATGTTTCCATGTAGCTCCCAGGGCCAGAACCAAGGACTCCAATGGTACAAAACCGACTCTTTTCCATAGTTTGGTGGGATTGTGGCTGGCACTAATGGGACCCAGCTGAACGCCATGGCTGATGAAGTCTCTCCTCTGTTTGTTCAGATCAATGGGAAAAGAAAACCTGGGTCGGATCAATAAGGCTTCTTCCATTCATTTTGTCTCAGACAGAAGGCTGAATTTACAGACACCGAGTATCAACAAAATAAGGCAAGAGGAACTAGCCCACGTTCAGGGCCTCGGCTTTAAGTGTGTCACGTCAAAGCCCCATGCTCCCCAAATCCCCCAGGCTGAGGAACCAGAACGTAGGCAATCTGGGGCTGGAAGGGCAGCCTCCCCCCAAGAAGGCACGGCGGCCCAGCGGCTTTGAAAGTGAAAATGAAGATTCTATTGAGAAAGGGCCCAGGGAAGGCTGAGGGTCTGCCGCATCCATCCCTTGGACTTGAGAATGGGGAATAACCATCAGGCAAGAGGGACTCTGTGGATAACATCTGTGATGGGAAGGAAACATAATCCTCCTTTAAAAGATCAAAGCGGACCAAATGCTAACACAGACCGCCTCCCTCTTCTGGGTTTAAACATTCTGTGGGCTCACGCGGCTTTGGATGGTGAGGCCAACCCTGGTACACCCGAGGAAGGCTCCAGGGCCGCACCATGTTACCTACCGATAATAGTCGTGTTTGTCCCGGGAGTACAGCAGCTGATCGATGCATGGCCGCTCGTCAATCTTCTCCTCCCAGGTCCCCTCTTTCCAGCCTTCTGCATAACTCTGCAGGACGTACACCTGCTCAATAAAGGGGCCGCCTGACTCTGCAAAAGAAGCGCGTTGGCGTTAAGGCGCAATAGGAAGGGGCGCCCGGTTCCCGTGGAGACAGTTACGTCTTGCGGAATTTCCAAAACGCCACCCATTTTCGTGTGGGCAAAACTAACTCTCAAAAGCAGCTTCAAAACGTCAGTGAGTTGGACAAACTAAGAAGCACTAAAGAAAATGCCTCAAAATTGGGCAGGAAAAGCCCTCCAAGGTGCCTTCAGCAATCCGAGACTTAAGACCACACGTTAATTCCAATGTGGCGCAGGACAATCTGCAATGACTGTGCCCGTGCACCACTGGCCTGCCTTTCTTTCTTCTCATCAGCCCCATCTACAAGCCCCACTCCCCCATCCTGGGCTATTGCTGTTGCCCCCTCTGCATTCCCCAAAGGACACCTCAACCAGTCCAGGGGGTCCCGGCCTCATTGAAAGGGGGAGCCTTCCCCACCTCCAGAGACCAAGATGCCAGAGGCCTTGAAGAGCCTGCTTCCCTCTACATTCTCCCTCCCTCCCTTCTGGGCTGGTGGGCTGAACCAAAGTGAGGACTGGAAGAAATGGCACGTTCTAGCTTTCCTACATCTACTAGGACAGCCGGCTGCCGGGGCGGATGGACAAAGATGGCAGACAATGGACAGAAGGTAGGGCTCCTCGTGTTCCTGCTTCCTCTGCCAAAGAGTGATCTTTGAGCTGAAGAGGGCAGAAGGAAACCTGTGACAAGGGTAGATGCTAAAGAGGAAGCGGGCATCCGACTGCTGGCATTCTTACAGTGCTGTGAGGTCTGCAAAGCGTTCACAAATAGCCCCCTACAAGGCAGAAGTAATTATTATGCCTGCTTTATAGTTGAAGAAATTGAGGTAGACGGTTCATTTACTGCAAGGAGCGCTTGAGGAAGGGATCCGAATGCAGGCCTGGATGCTGAGCTGCCCTGGGTGAGTCCAGCTCATGGGGAGGCCAGGCAAGGTCACTGAAAAGCTGGCAGGCATTCCTACAGTCCCGGTGGGTGACCTTGGAACGAGGGGAGGGCAAAAGTCATTGCTATTTCCAAGGCACGAGAGAATGGAGGTTGCAAAACACAGGCCAGTGAAAATGCCTTTGATGCATAGAAAATGTCAGTCTTCAAGAAGCAAGGAATAAACAAGCACCTGGGAATCACTGACCACGCCTCAGGTCAGCAGATGGGCACCTTGGGGCTCTGCCTAAATCTTGGCACATCTCTCTTGCTCTTGTCCTGGATCGGACAGAGAGCCAGGGGCAGCAGGGGGATGGTTAGGTGGATACAGACCAGGCTGAAGGGCCAGATCTGATGTCAGCTGGGAAGGGCACTAGTGAGGTGCCCCAGGGATGTGTTGTTGAACATCCGTATCAATAACTAGAAAACATCAAGCCTGTTGAATGTGCAGATGGCACAAAGCCAGGGGAGGGAGTTGGCCCAGTGGACAGAGTCTGGCTCCAAAAGGTGTGGGTGGCCTGGAACCCTGGGCCAAACCTAAGGTGGAATTTCATAGGGATACTTCATAGGGATACAAGTAGCCTTCCACTCCGAATCAACATTCCAAGTATAAGACACAGATGTGGCTGCGGACGAAGGCTCCTCTCCAAAAGGCCTGGTAGGTTTTTGTAGACTCCCAGTACAAGGTGCAGTGGGACCCAACAGCCCAAATGCGGGGCACGCCATCTTTAGGGGCAGCAGGACCAGCCCATCATCCAGGCCTGGGCAAGGACATGAGACTCCTCCTGGACCTCTGTCCCAAACCACATCAAGGCCACAAGGTTCAGTTCTGGGCGCCAAGATGTAAGAAGGCTGGGTGGGCAAATGTCCAGAGGATGGTAACCAGCATGGTGAAGGTCCCACATTCGTGCCTCTGGAGGATGTCGAGGAGACATGACAGCAGCTTCCATATCTGAAGCCATCTAGTCTGGCCCTGCCATTTTAAAGAGGAGGACACTGAGGCCAGCAGAGGGTGACTTGCCAGGGTCACTCGGGCAGTATGTGGCACAACGAGGTGGAAGAAACAATGGTGGGAGAAGGGTGGAAAGCCAGAGGGAACACTCCCCAGAGGAGAATGGGCCTGGAGGGTCCTTCTCCCAAGGCCTCCTCTCTTCTCCCTCTCAGAACCTCATACCTTAAGGCATTCACAGACAGTTCAAGGGCAGGTGACTTGCTCAGGGTCATGAGGGTGGATCCAAATCCTGCCCCTGCACACTGCTTCCTTCCTCCAAGGCGCAGTCCAGGGCATGAGGCTCCCGCCCCAGGGCCCCTCCCCGGGCACGCAGCAGGCGCCTCATGAGCTGTTCCGTGGGACGCCGCGCAGCCCCGCCTGGGTCCCCCCAGCTCCCTCCGGCTCGGCGCCCCGGGCACCTTCCCTGGCCGGCGCCAGATGCAGACGGGCTCGCTCCCGATCGGCCCGGACCCCCGCGGGGCCGCCCCGGTACTTTACCTGCAACGAACTGCTCGTACTCAATTACAGGTATGTTTTTATTGAGGCTCGGGAGGTCAAAGAACTCGGCCCACGGGATGCGGACCTGGGCGATGTCCGGGCTCTGCCAGTGGTAGAGGCGGCCCCAGGGCGGCAGCACCAGCACCCACTCCTCCCTCCGCAGCAGCGCCTTCAGCAGCGACGCCAGGCGCACGTACACGTCCCGCCGCAGGTTGAAGCCCTCGGGAGGGTTCACGTCGTACAGGAGGTACCTGGGGACAGGAGGGGTGGCGTCGGTGCTGGGGGGGGGCGGGAGGGGGAGCGGGCCCCGCCCCCTCCATGCCCCCGCCCCCCAGCCACGGAACCCAGACCGACGCACGGGGACGCCGAGGCCGGGCTGCCGCTCACCTGCGCCCCCGCGCCGCGGCCGCCGCGCCCCCCGCCGCCGCCCCCCGCTGGCCAGGCCGGAACTCGTCTCCCTGGGCCCGGCCCGGCGGCATGGCGGCAGCCGCGAGGAGCAGCAGCAGCGGCAGCTGCAGCCTCTGGGGCCCGGGGACAGCCCGGGCCTGAGGCGTCTCCGCCGCCATGGCCGCAGGGGCGCGCCGCGCACACGCACTTCCGGCACACGCCGCGCCCGGACACAAGCATTTCCGGCGCACCCCTGCCCCAAGCTGCGCACGCGCAGAGGGCACAGGCCACTGGGCTCTTTCCCCTACCCCTGCGGGCCGCCGGGCGGGCGCATTTCGCGCATGCGCCTGGCCCTCACGCTCGGGGAGTTAGCCGGGGGCGGGGCCTGGACCGCCGATGCCTCTGAGCGTGCCGCCTCCGGGTCAGCGGGCTGATCCGCCTGAGGGCCGGGAGGGACCCCCTGACACTGTGTCCAAGGCTTCCCGGTGTCTCCAGGCCGAGTCTCTCTTTCTTAAGGACACACGTCCAGAGCTCAGAGGACACATTTACAGAGGGAGAGACTGAGGCGGCACGGAGGGAACAGGCCGCGCTACCCCCTCACTTACTCCCTC
This sequence comes from Pseudochirops cupreus, assembly GCA_028627135.1. Lineage (NCBI taxonomy): Eukaryota > Metazoa > Chordata > Mammalia > Diprotodontia > Pseudocheiridae > Pseudochirops > Pseudochirops cupreus. The sequence goes on along the minus strand of CM053584.1, from coordinate 395,548,477 downwards.
CCATGACCTGTCTCTGCCTTCAAAGCTGAGCTCCAGCGGGGCAGGGCTACATACGTTGTAGCTCGTTTGTATCCACTTTGTATCTACTTCCTTCCCTCCTGACCTTTGTAGCAGGGAGACTATAAGCCCCTCGCGGGCCGGCACTGGTTCATTTCCTCAGCTGTCAAATGGGCATGATACAGCCACTGCAAGATCCGGTGAGATAGCATTTATAAAGCTTAGCCCGGCGCCTGACGCGCAGTAGGAGCTGTATTAACGTTAGCTGACGATCTTGCAAGATCGTCTCCGGGGCCCAGAACAGGGACGTGGTATGTGCTCATGGGGATCCTGCGGGACCTGGAGCGCTGCATTAGAGGCAGAGTTTGTCTTGATGGCCGAGAGAGCTTTGGTGCAGAAGAATGGCCGCCTAGAGGCTTTGGCAGCGGCTGTGGAAGGAAGCCGGCCCTGAGGAGGAGGCCGACGGCCTAGGAGACTTTCGCAGCGGTCCGGGCTCCATGGGGTGACGGTGTGAGAGGAGAGGCTGTGGGAGAAGTGCGCAGGACCGCACATTTAGGGGCAGATCAAAAACAGAAAACTTGGAAAGAAGATGGAACATCAAGAGAGACCAAAGCCAGAAGCATCTGTGAAGCACCTACCGTGTGCCTGGTGCTGTGTCCACTGTGGCGCTATGAAGACAAACCCGAGATCTCCACCCACGAGGAACTTTCATCCTAATAGGCGCAGGGACGCTCCCGCCCGCGCATGCACACAACAGGCTTGCGTATACCCCCCCCCCCCCCCCCCGAGCACACAGAGCATAGACGTTAAGAGCCCGAATAGACCAGGGAGTTGGGAAAGAAGGGCACCAGCTGTTGGGGGGTCAGGACCAGGAAGGACTTTCTGCAGAAGTTGGTGCTTGAGCCTCGTCTGCAAAGCAGAGAAGGTTTCTGTGGGGGACAGATGAGAAAGGGGTGCATTCTAAGCATGGGGAACTGGGGGGGGGTCACATCGTGTGGGAGGGGGAGAAAGGTCAGTGAGGTGGGGAATAGACGTTGGAATCCAGACGGGAAAGGTTCTCCTAAGCAAACAGCAGAGCTCGTCTTTGATGGGAGAGGCCATAGGGAGCCACAGGGATGGACAGAGTGAGGGAGGGAGAATCGGGATGAGATCTACACTTTGCCACACGCGGGTTGAAAGGACTGAATAGAGAGATCGGCGATAAGCCTCCTTAGGAGAGCGCCGCTGCAGTGTTCTTGCAGGCGGACCCTTGAAGGTGGAGGCTGTGTGAGGAGAGAAGGCGTTGGATGCCCGAAACGTCCTGGAGGAGGAAATCGCCAGGTGTGTCTCCAGAGTCCTCTGGGGGGAGGGGGAGGGGGAGGGACAGTGCTGCGCCCTTGCCAGTGATGGGGCAGCGTGCAAGTCAGAGCCAGGAGACTGAAGCCTGCGTAGCATCCGCTGAGACCGAGAGGCTTCTGTGACATCCTGGAAGAAACCTCGCCGTAACTGGAGGGCAGAGAGCTAAGAGCTGGCCGTGAGGAGGGGCCCCGGGCCAGGTCAGTGAGATGCTGGCTTCCTGGCAAAGCTGAGTCCGGGGAGGATGGAAAGAGAGGTCGGCACTGGGTGGGCAGGGCAGCCAAGCTGCAGGGGGCTTCTACTGACCTCTACTTAGGGAGTTACTGAGCGGGTCAGCTGGGCCAGAGGGCAGCCGCAGGCTTTCTGTCTCTTCGGAGCTCCGAGGGACCTGAGTAAATCATCTCAACTCTCTGGGCCTCAGTTTCCCCATGGGGAATATTTGGGGAATTATCCCAAATAATTATACACATGCTATTATACATTATATATTATAGACTATATTATATTATTGATTATTATGCACATGTTATTATACATACGAAGGCTTCCCTTTCAGGTTTGTGAAGCAAACTCTTTGTTAAGTGACAAAGTACTGTAACAAGCGTGAGGTTAGTATTATAAGTAATAATATCCATTTATCCTGGACCAGAAGAAGAGGGAAGGCTGCCTGTCCCAGTCTGGAGCAAGCTTCATCCTCTTCAGGATGGGGGGGGGGGGGAGGAGGGCTGCCTGTCCCTGTCTGGACCAAGCCTCATCCTCTTCAGGATGGGGAGGGGGGAGGAGGGCTGCCTGTCCCTGTCTGGACCAACCTCATCCTCTTCAGGATGGGGGAGGGAGGAGAGGGAGGAGAGGGAGGGGGTGGCTGGGAACAGAGTGTCCTCCAGAAACCTTCCAGGCTTCTCCAACCTCTGACGTGCTTGTGGTTTCTGAGGATGTTTCCATCTGTGGTGGCTCTGTCCTTTGGTCTGATGGAACCCAGGAGGCACCCAATCCTTGGTCAGTCAGTTAGACGAAGCTTTCCAGAACAGTCTTGGTCTTTCCAGGATGCAAAGTCAATCTGTCTCTAAAATACAGACAGACACACACACACACAGACACACAGACACACAGACACACAGACACACACACACACACACACACACACACACACACACACACACACACACACACACGAAGGCACGCACCCTGTATGTGCGCATACACAGGCTGATCTATCTCTAAAATACCCACGCCTGTTCTCGCACACACATGGGCACCAGCTCCTGGAGCCTCCATTTGGGGAAGGGCCCAGGCTCATTGCTTACCTTCATATGCCTCCTGGTTCTGTTCTCAACTTTCCAGACTTTAAAATCCTGCCCCCTATGCTGGGTACCCTCCTTTTCCCTGCCCCTCCCTGCACTGAAGTTGGTAGTATGTCACAGCCAGCTTGCGCCCACCATCCATCCTCCTATTGCCCGCTAGGTCCCTAGTAGTTGCAATTCTCCCAGTTGCGGGGTTCCTTGATCCAAGGCTACGCAATTTGGGAACATTGGGGTTTGAAAGTCAGGCCCTCGGGTAGATTGAGGGTGGCTAGGAACACCACCCAGCCCCCACTGCAGCACAGCTCACTCCTTCCTTGGGCTCAGTCTTGGGTCTAGTTCACGGTCCTTTCACTGTAGCTGTACCAGGTTGAGGGGAACTGACAGGCCTCCAGTTGGTGCAGGAGTTGGAGGGGGGGCATCTAGCCAAGCATGTGAGGACCTCCCCCAGTGGAATGGGCAGATGGGAACAACTTGTTCATGAAGCTGAGAACTCAGAAGCTCTTCAGACATAGACACCGACACCCAGGGTCATGGCTGCTGGGCATCCTGACTTCATCTTGCTACTGGACTAGGATGTCTCGTTCCCTCATCTGTGAAATAGAGACAAAAGCATCACTTTCCTCGAAGGGAGGAGGGGGGAGGGCATCCAAAGAGACAGTCATTATAAAGCAGTTAGCCCAGTGCTTGACCCACAGGAAGTGCCATTTAAATGTTCACTAGTGGGAGCAGAGCTGTGGGCTGTATGAGGAGGAGATGGTGAATTCTCTTTCGGATGTGTGAAGTTTGAGATATCCCCAGGACATCCAGTTGGAAACAGCCAAAGGGCAGTTAGTTGGTCATGTGGAAATGGGGTTTATCCATGTGCTTTTGGACAAACATTTATTAAGCACCTATTGCATGCCAAGCACAAGACTAGACCCTCAGCTTACAAAACCCACCATGAAACCTTCCTGGCTTTCCAGTAGTGCCTTCTATTGGGAGAGGGGCAGCATGTGCATAGATAGGTCAATGGAAAACACAGCCACAGAAATGGGGAGGAGAGTGTGGGGAGAGGGGAGCAGAGAGGCTGGGGCTTTATCTCTGTACTGGGGAGTCATCTGCACAGAGGTCGTACAGGAGCTTCAGGAATACCAAGGGGAGAGTATCTTAAGAGGAACGGGGTCCTTGTCTGAAAAGAGGCCTAGGAGGAAGAGGACTGAGAAGAGGTCATCAGATTCACCAGTGTAGAGACTGTAGATTCCTTGGGGAATAGCCATTGCAAATGAAGGTGCTGGTGGCCTGGTGCGGGGGCAAGAAGGGGGCCAGAGAGGGGAGAGGAGGGGGAAAGGGGGGGCTTGAGTGTAGATGGCTTTTACCCAGAATTTGCTCTCCAAAGGGGAATGGGTAGACCTAATGGGTTGATAAAGCAGCAGAGATTGGGGAGCCTGGGTGGTGCTTGGTCCCTTTCTAGAGAGGAGGGGGCCGGTGCTTGAGGCTGGGAGAGAAAGCATGGAGCAACTTCCATTAGGCATGAAGGGAAGACGATTTACTGAGGCTTTGTGAGGGCCCTTTGCAGTGGATGATGTAGCCATTGTGACTTCTCCCAGCGTCATTCAGAAGCACTCAGGGGAAGGTGAGGTAATAAGTATTTGCTGTTGGACTTGTCCTTCATTCTCGAAGAGGCCCACAGCATCAGGGCGATGATGTCCAGACTTGCAGCTGACCTTGATTTGAGTGAGGCAGGGCTGTGCAAGGTCACTGGCCTCACTTTCTCCTCTAGAGCCATCTGGGTCTAGGTATTCGTCAGAGGACTGGAGATGGCCCAGGATGCAGTGGGAGTCCCTGGCCCTTTTGGGCTAAGGTCTTTTGAGGTTCTCACTTTGAATGAGGTACCCCCCTTAAAGTGAATAGGCCTCTTTAAGAAGTTATTCAAGGGGGTGGCCCCTTTAATCAAGACAGGAAAAAAAAAATCTAACTGGGAGGGGAGGAACCTCAGGCTTCCTGACCAAAAGAGTTGCTATTTGTCATCTCCAGTTGTCCTGATGAATATATCAGGCCACTGAACCAGATGGCCCTGGAGGAGAAAGTGAGGCCTGTGACCTTGCACAGCTCTGCCTCCCTCAAATCCAAGTCAAGTGCAAGTCAGTCCGTCGTCTCCCTGATGTCATGGTCCTCTTCGAGAATGAAGGACAAACCCAATGAACATTTATGTAGTAGTAATAATAACTGCTAACACTTATTCCGCACCTGTTGTGTGCTAGGCACCGTGCTAAGCACTTTACCTAGATCGTCTCATTTGACTCTCACAACTCTGGAAGGTTATTATCCCCATCTTACAGATGAGGGAACTGAGGCCACCTAGCTGCCTCTGCGTTTGAAGGCTAGGATCACCGCAGGGAATCATGAGGTTATTATTATTTTGTTACATTTTGGTTTATTTATTTTTAATTTACAACATTCAATTCCACAGTCCCCTGAGTTTCAGATTTTCTCCTCCTCCTTCTCCTTACCCCCCCCCCCCCGCCATCATGGCGGCATGAACTCGGATTCAGGATCTACAGATATCTTCCCATTAATCATTAGTCAGGTTGTAAAGAAGAATTGTAACTGCTAGACTGATCAGTGGGAAAGAGGAAACAAAACAAAACGAGAAAAAGAAACATAGCAAGTAGTTTGCTTCAGTCTGCACTCAGACTCTGCGTGTCCTTCTCTGGATGTGAGTATCTTCTTCAATCGTGAATCTTTTGGAGTTGTCCTATAACCTTGTATTACTGAGAGAAGCCCAGTCTATTGAAGTTAGTCATCACACATATGTTGTGTCTGTGATTATGTACAAATTTCTCCTGGTTCTGCTCTTCTCCCTCACCATCAGTTTATATGTCTCTCCAGGTTATTATGAAGTCGATCTGCTCCTCTGATCTGCTCCTCATTTCTTATAGCACAGTAGTATTCCATTACATTCATATACCACAACTTGTTTAGCCATCTCCCAATTGATGAGTATCCCCTTGTTTTCCAGCTTTTTGCCACCGCAAAAAGAGCTGCTATAAATATTTTTATACATATGAGTCCTCTTCCCACTTTTCTGATCTCTTTTCTGATCTTTCCCTCACTCAAATCAAGGTCAACTGCAAGTCTGGACATCATCTCCCTGATGCTGTGGGCCTCTTCAAGAACAAAGGACAATACCCCGAAAAGTGGTATTGCTGGGTCAAAGGGTATGCACTTATTTATAGCCCTTTGGGCATAGTTCCATATGGCTCTCCAGAATGGCTGGATCAGTTCACAGCTCCACCAACAATGCATTAGTGTTCCAATTTTTCCACATTTTCTCCAGCATTTATCCTTTTGCTGTTTTGTCATCTTAGTGAGTCTGGCCGGTGAGATGTGGTACCTCAGAGTGGTTTTGATCTGCATTTCTCTAATCACTAGTGATTTGGAACATTTTTTCATATGCTTATAGATGTCTTTAATTTCATCTTCTGAGAACTGTCTGTTCATATCCTTTGACCATTTATCAACTGGGGAGAACCATGAGATTATTAAAAATGCCAATTAAGAGTACATATCTGTCATATTTAATGGACTTGTTGAAGAAAATTTGCCAGAAATGGAGTCAGTGAAACCTGGGAAGATTTCAATGAACTAACAGAATGAAGTAAGCAGAACCAGGAGAAGGATTTATATAAATGCAACTTTGACAGCTGTAAATACCGTGATCAATGAAATGACCAGTGAGGACCCCAGAGGATGCCATAATGAAGCCTGTGACCACCCACCTTCTCTCTGAGGATCGAAAGCCAAGCCACAAGCAGAGACAGACGTTTTCAGAGATGGCCAGCACAGGGATTTGGGGCCTTGACTGTACTTGCTGCTTATGAGCTTGTCTTCTTTCTTTTAACAAGTTCAAGGATTTTGAAGTGAGAGTAGGGCTATTCATAGATGTAGCAAAAAGAAGAAAAGGAAGTTATTGAAATTTTTATAGTACACAGAAGCAAAGAGGAAGGAATTCAGAAGGAAACAGAGAGGCAGGACAGCTTTGAAATTGGAATTTGTTAATGTTAAAAATGCAAGCTCTGTGTAATAGAAATTTGTGGTTTCAGATACAATCCTTTTTTTTCTTCATTGTATATGGTAACGATCATGTTGGTTGGTATTTGTTTCAGTTTTAAATAACAGAATATACACACACACATTTAAAGTAAGACCATTTCCCAGAACTGTTCAGCTCAAGAATAGAATACAGAATTATGGACCACTAGACTTTCTCCATGAGAAATACCAGATGTAACTTGATGAAAAAAAAAATCACCAAACTTAAGATCTCTGTTGATAGAAGGAAATGTACAGTTACAAAAAATGTTCTTTTCCCAAATTCCCCAATTCACCCAAATCTCCAGGATTATTGACCCATCACAAGAAAACAGACAAAACTGGATCCTAACATACAGACAATCCAAGCAAATTCAATTTCACCCTCACAATCTTCTAGCTAACTCAGCTACTAATAATACACAAAGATAAACACTATCATCTCCCCATCTCGGCATCATTTCCAAATATTTTTACGAGAGGAAGAATAGCAACTAGCAGGAGCCTTTGACTTGCAGATCTGCCCAAGAAAGTGCCTCGGGCTAATTCCTGGAGAGGCTAGGCTAGTCAGGGACTTTGCCATTTAAATCAACCGGAGTCCCCAGCTAAGACTCCAGGAGAGTAAATCCATAGAAGGAGGTGTGTGGTCCTTGGAAACTACCCTGGGACAATGAAATAACCATCGTGGATAGTGAAAGCCTGAAATTGTCTCTAGGGGAAACTGGGTTGGGGTCTGTAAGAGAGCAAAAATGCAGAGAAAGCCTTCTACTCTGCCGGGAAGCATTGCAGAGGAGGGAGGAAGGGATTGGGGTGGGGGATCTGCTTTCTGCATACTGGTAATTAGTGATGCACATGCTTGTAGGTGGTGTCATTTATTAAGAGCTGTCTTTGCAGTGTTCTTGGTGGTGCATGATGTTTTATTTGTGATAAATAAAGGGCAGAATGAACATCCCCTGAACGTGTGATTGCAAACAAAAGAAAGAACTGTCTGTTCACAGATTTTCTGAGCAATGATGCAAATAATCACAAAACAAAGCAAAAAACCAAAAACAAGATCTGGAGGCTGCCAAAGTGTCTACCACAAGGGGAGGGGTTAAATAATTTGTGGTTCATTAAAGGGAAGGAATGTGATAATTCAACTGAGAGGACCATCTCTAGGGACACTGAGAAATCTGGAAAGCCTTTGATGTGCTTAATTCCAAGAGGGAAAGCTGACCCAGAACCAGTACCCAGAAAGACCAAAGTGAATAATAATAAAGGACAAAGGATGCTTTGAGGGAATGAAAGGAAAACGTGTGAAGGCACTGAAATGGATTAATTCACATGTCAGTAGTTGCTAAGTAGGTTGAACTGATTATATTGGTGGTCGATATTAAGGCATTAATAAAAGATGGGAGTGGAATGTCTGGGGACTGGCAGAGGGCAGGAGGTTTGACGTGATGTACTCTTCATCTCCTGGGATGTGTGCTTGGATTGGACCATCAATTTAAATGTTCATGGCCAGAGAACATCAAAACAATCTGGGGTTTGCCCCAATTACCAAATTCCCTTCAGTAAAGTCATGGTGATTGACAGTGGAAGGTCACAAATGAGATTGGGGAGGGGTGGGAACAAACAAGGTTTTTAGCAAATAGGGACTGGACTGGGCCCCTCATTTCATTGACATAGATAAGAAACTCTCAGGTGGGTAAACTCACCACCTACGAAGCTTGACGCCTTCTGTATAATTTATAGTCTTAGACTCAAGAACACTGGAAGGTACAAAAAACCCCCTCAGATAAAGACAACAATGTGGCAACATGCCAAAATTAACAGAACTCAGCTGAAGAAGTTTTTTTTTTTTAAAAACAAAAGCACATCTAGTTCTAAAACGCTTTCCCTCACAAAAGAGGGGGGAAAAAATCAAAGACTAATGATCTGAGTTTACAAGGAAAAGCATTTGAAAACCAATCAGTACCTCAACAATAGACTTGAAAGAAGAAATCCCTAATAGTGAGGGAGAATTGAAAATGTAAAAACCTGAATTAAGAAACAAAATACTTCTTTAAAAAGACCAATTAAGTTGCTTAATCATCGCTAAATGAGCCAAAAGAAATGGCCAAATCAAAAGGGAAGAAGCCAGAGTGATCGGCGAGTGTGGCACACAGTTATCCTGGAGGCGGGGCTGACTTTCTGGATGGTATATCCCCGAAAAGATGCCTATCTCACCAGCCGTGTGGCCTGCCCTTCTCCTGGGATCCACAGCCACGGTTTTCCCTAAGTATGCCGCAGCACAAGGCACTCGGTGGACAGAATGAGGGAGGAGGGATACCAGCCAATCACAGAACCGGAGAGTTGGCAGACCTGACCATCCAACCCAAGCTATATCCCAAAAGGAGTCGTCCCCTAACCCAAGGCACCCTCAGCTCCCCCTCTCTCGGCTAAACACCTTCAGCTCATCTTCAGCTCACCCTCCTGGGTCATGGACTTCTCGACCCTTACCTGTACTGGTTGCTTCCCTCTGGATGCTGCCGGCGGATCAATGTCCTTCCTCCAAGGAGGCGCTGGGAACCTGACACAAGACTTCAGGGGTGGCCAGAGGACGGGTGACCATCGCCTCCTCAGAGCCAGAGGTGCTTCCTCTCTTAAGGCGTCCCAAAGCCACACTTGCCTTGTCGGCGGCCACGCGACTTGTTGGACTCACAGCTTTTTCAGACCATGCCTAGCGCTCCCTAGCTCTGCCCCCTCTTCCTCACCCCCTGGACTCTGCCTCCAGGCTTTGGTAAAGTTGCTCCCTGTGCCAGACCTCCCCCCCCCTTCATTGAGCCCTGGCCTGACATCACACAGTAGGCCCTCAATAATGCTGGTTCCGTTGCCTTGACTTAGTTTCTCCTCTTGGAGTTTCTCTCTCCCCTTGTTTGTCTGGTGGTCTTTTGTTTGTGATCTTGTTGACGTATTTGAGCACTTGGGCTGCAAATGACAGTCATAATGCAATTTGTGTCTAAAAGAAAAAAAAGAAAACAAGCTAAATTTTAAAGATCCCAAGCAACTTCCCCATCAGTCAAGTACCTGAGCCTAGCGGAGGGGTGGGCGCACAGAGGGTTGAGCCCAAGCTAGAGTCAGGAAGACTGGAGTTCAAATCTAGCTTCAGACATCTACAAGCTGCGTGACCTTGGACAAATCGCTTCGCCTCAGTTTGCCAAGGATTCCTCAGCTGTCAAATGGGATAATAGCAGAATCTCCTTCCCAGGTGGTTGTGAGAATCCAATGAATTAATATCGGTAAAGTGGTGACTGGATAACACCATAGGAACGAGGGCTTTATTAGGGCGATGCAGACCTAAGCCATTAGAGGGCACAAGGGCGCTGGAGAATGGCCCATTTAGCTCTACGGTATCGGGACGAGGCGGAGGGAGATCAGGGGAATTCAGTTGTATCTGTTCTCAGTATTCCCTTCAGCCGGCGCCGAGGAAGGAGCCGCTGTCCCCTCCGCCCGGTCGCCTGTCCCATGACCGGGAAGCTCCCTGCTCCTCCGTCTTCTCTCTCTGCCCTTGTCCCCTCCTCTGCCTCTCCCTTCAATACCCCTGGCCCTCTGTGACTTTGCTCCTCCTTTCGCTCAATGCAGGGGTCTGAATGCCCAAGGTCACAAGAATTCATCCATCAGTGGTCAAACCTCTCAGTTTGCGGCTGGGGCCCAGATTTCCGAGCTGGACCGGAGCGCAGCAGCATCTTGTCCTACCAGGATTTGAACTGCAGTCCCCTGGATAGTCCCCCAACAAATAGCTGTCCAGTCTTTGCTTGGAAGCCTCCAGTAATAGGTCACTACCTCCATGGCAGTCCATTTCACTTAGGGACGTCCATGGTTGTTAATAACTGAATAAGCTTTTCTTGGACAATCTGACAGGTACACATGGGAAGGATGGGATGCCAGGATGGGGTAGGACAGTGGTGCAGTGGGACTATTAGGGCAGGCCTGATGGGACCGTTTGGGCAATTCTGATTCCTCTGCCCCTAACCTCAGGACTGATGATCGTGCTGTGTCTGACCCTGGAGTAAACGCACCAGAAAAGTCTGGGGATGTCCCAGCACTACCTGCCTGTACATCCTCACTCGCTGTGGCACTGTTGTCCCTGGTCCCACTCCCACTGGAGGTCCACAGATGCCGTCTGATGCCCCCTTAGGCTCCGATTCCCTGGGTGGGGAGGGGCACAACTCTGCTGTTTGGGTGCTGCTGAAGCTGGCCAGGTCATTTCACCTGTATGGGATGAGTGAAAACTTCTCAATTTGGGGTGGTTAACTTTTCTTTTTTTTTTTTTGAAAGAAAAACATTTTTATTGGAAGAAAGTTTACCTTTCATTGCCTTTGCATGAATCTCTTACAGTAATAACTAACAAATACATAAATTTATATGTTTTCATGATGGAGCTGCAGTCTACAAAAAAAATTTAAATCACTTCTTTCAAATGTTTATTTCCTAAAAATTAAATGTAAATTTTTGAATTGTGAAGAA